>CATIWQ010465181.1:0-29930 GCA_949673415.1 Euphorbia schlechtendalii | reverse complement strand
TATATATCGATTCTGTTTATAAAAAACCATGTTCTCGTATTAAGGGCAATTTATAAAGTAAACTCTCTACCAATATTCTCACGCTAAGCTTGTTGACATTGTAATTAATTGTTAAGAGTTAATTAGATAAATATTAGTGTTTTATGGGATGTAAGATGTATATAGTTATTTATATATGTTTGGTCATATTGTGTTTGTAAACTCATTGAGAAACCCTTTGTTCGTCTTCAAATTACAGTTATAAGTATGTAATTAAGAATATTATTAGCAACTTCGTAGGTTAAAAAAAATATCAACGGTTATCTATAACTGCAAATGCAAAACCAAACAGTCTAAAACTTTTGAAAGTCTCTTCCAAGTTTGGACTTATAGTATAGCATGTTTATATGGTCCTTGTAACGTACTACATATTATTCATGTTGTTCAAATATATTGTAACATGTAACCTTTTTTATTCATGAACATTACAGTCATGACTCATTTTAATCTCTATGTTTTGCAATATGTTACTTCTTATCCATACGTTGTAAGTCTCGTAGAAACTCTATTGATAGTAGTACTAAGCATAATAGGTACTAAAAAGGCTAAAACACAACAAATTGCATAGTATATGAACTAAATGTATAACTTGTATAAAATATGGACTGAATTGGTAACTGGTGTATAACGGAGGACCAACAACTTAATTTTGCAAACTTTTTTTTTTGGACTTTGGCAATAACACGTGAGGGGCGTGGGTTTCTGAAAAAGTACAAAATCATATAAAAAAGAACAGTTTACCGTACAAGTACACGTGTCATGATTAATTACCAATATGATGGATCTAACGGTGGAAAACTAGTTTTGCATTCTTTTCATGATCTCTTTTTAGTTGTGTTTTCCCAAAAACAAGGTTGTTCTAAAAGACTAAATTTTTTACTCCTGCCGGCAAAATTGTTTAAGAGAAAAAAAAACATCTTTATGATAATAGGTTAAAAATACTCTTTACATATTTAAATGTTATAAGAATATAGGAATTAGATTCAAAACACTATATAAAATCAATTTCAAAATGTAAAAGAAATTATGGATATGATTCGGGGTATGAAAGAATATAGCAACTCACGAGGTATGCTCTATGCTAGAGAATCGTTAAAAATTTGTTTTAAGTTCAATGGTTTTATAACCAAAGTTTTAAACATTAACAATAAATATTTGTTTGATGATGATTATATAAATATTAAATGATAATTGATATTTCCATCTTATACTATATGGTAACAAATATAGAAATAAACTTTTTATAAACACATATGTGTGGTTGTTTTCATAAAAATAACGTTAGTTTATCTTCTTTTACTTTGCATGTAATTTAGTATCATTCATCGAATAGTAAAAATATATAAAATAATAATTAATATTTTATAAAATCAAAGTAACAATAAGATATAATTTTTATATTTGATTATATATATATATATATATATATATATATATATATATATATATATATATATATATATATATATAAACTCTTGACCATTTTATCATTAACAATTACTAACATTTCAAATTCAAATTGTTAATTGGTGTCAATCTTTAGGTTTTTTATATTGTTATTTACTTTTTTATATACTAAAGAGCTGGAAACAATTATTTGATAATCGTAATCAAACATGAAGTGTTAATGTTTATGACAAAGGACGAAAGATAAGTAGTTGAGATATCAAAATATATCAATCAATTGTATGAAGAAAATATAAGTATAGTGATCGTCAATTGTGTGCAGCTCAATTGGTACACATCTAAAAGTAAAGGGACATTAGAGCATCTTTAATAGCATGTGTATTCTATTATTTCTATTGCCACGTTAATTAAAATAGACAATCACTACAAAACAAATCTACACTAAAATGCTCATTATTTCTTTTCTGACACATTTAACGTTAGACATTGTCTATTACATCTTTTACAAATAGACAATCAAATAGAAGTTTGCATCATTAATTATACTATATTTTAACAATGAAAGAGAGTAATTTAGTAATAGATTTAATGTTTTTGATTTTTTTTTTTTTGAAAAAATACAATTCACATTTAAATAAACAATTTATTGTTGCTTAATTTTTAAATGTCTTGTCTATTTGACCACTTCATAAATTTGAATGTCTATTTCATATCTCACATCATTGTAGAATCCACTAATTACTAAAGATGAACTTATACAAAGAGTTGGTATTTAATACTCATTGCCCGCATACAAGACATGTGTTCCAAAATGTTATTAAATGATAATACTGCATGCGGGATACGAGTATTAAATACCTGACTATTTGTATAATCTTCTCAAAGCTGAGGTGAGAGATTATGGATTCTAAATTCACCCTCTTCAAAAATCCAAAAATCTCAAAAAAAAAAAAAATTACAGTGACCAACTTCTTAGCATGGTGGTTAATATTGAGCTTGCAACCTCAGAAATCACAAGTTCGAGTCACATCCGATATATGATTTAGTTTTTCTTTCTATTTAATGTAAGCACAATTGCGCAAATTAAAAAAAAACCAAGAAAATGTAATTACAAGATTAGGATGATAGTCAATGACTAATGATGGCATAAGTTATCAATAGTAGGTAGTTAGTAGGAACTTGCACTTGATAGCCATGGTATACAATTTAAAGTTTACTATTTAAGATCATATCACTTCTACAAATAATGTGATTCTTGGAAGTGTGCGACACTTAACTATTTCATGAGAATTTTCATTCTCATTCCCTTAGTATCTACACGAGAATCCTAGATACATGGGTACTATTCTAATCTTCGGGCTTCTGCAAGGGTTTCTCCTTAGTATAGACGTTGAAGATTAGCTAGTAAACACGAGAGAAATATTTGATATATACACACACCACGATGTAAGGGTACTATTTTGATCTTCACGCTTGAGTCATGAGGTTTCTCCTTTGTATATGCATTAATGATTAGGTATATTTAGTTGGCACGGGAATCCTATCATATGTACAGAAAAAGATTCTTTAAGGTTGAGAATTAAACTTTACTCTGAAGTCGTTTCATATATTTCATAGCTATAAGAAAAAGAATAAAAAACATATTTTCAATCCATACATTTCATTTTGAAATGGAAACACATAATTGAGCCATTTTTAGAGTAAAATTTGACCTCAAATTTAGAGAATCATTTTCCAATAAATACATTACTCGATTATTCTTTTCTTAGCTTGACACTCGAGAACATATTAAGATTTCTCCTACAAACATTGAAGATTAAATTATTATAGTCAAAAGAGTCATAACGAGCAAATGGTGTGATGATCCATGCTAATCACCAATTTGACTTTATTGCATAAAGTGAAGGAATGTATTAAATTAAACCATATTCTTTTATACTGCAACTCAAAAAATAATTATAAATTCTTACGTGATTGAGTTATATGCAATAGAGCAGGACTTTAGCCTACCCTACCATTTGTGACTAATATGGGCTTCTATTGGAGATTGGGCTCCTGGGGTCTATTGGAGTTTTTTTTTTCAAAAATTATTTACAAATAAAAACATAAAGGGGCGTTATCTTTGATAACAATGACATTAATTTAAAAAAAATAAAGGATTCATGCATTTAACTCGTTAAAACTGGACTCTTATCATGTGTCATATAACTCCCTGAATTTTTAAAATGCATTAGTTTACTCCTCAATGTCATGTATTAGCTTTTAGTTAGAAAGCGAAAAATAAAGAAACAACATATTTAAAAAAAATCAAACTAACCATAAATTGATAAGTGACGATGATGGGGTAAAACGATGCGATTCAAACAAGTACAAAGAATTATCTATCACATTTCAAAATTCAGGATGATAATAACCCATTTTGAACAAGTTAGGTTTTTTTTATCAAAGAACAAAGCTATCATATCAAATAAGAGGAATGAAAATAAAATTTGTGACCTTGAAGCCTAATCCACCTATATGTCGAACAACTAGATGCCTTATCTAACAAATGTACAGATCGATTACATAAACAACACAAAACTAGTACTATTTTATCTCGCAAGGAAAAAAAGAAAAAGAAATCATGAAGTTGAGTCTGCAATTAATTAATTCAACTTCATGCCAGCCAGCCAGCCTTCATAATTGCCTTTCCATTACCAATTGGATTTATTGCCAAAATTGTCGGTTGCCTAAAAGGTCAACACTTTCAAAGGCAAAATTCAAATTTTATTATTAGAACCTCTGTACTTGTTTCATTAAATAAACATGCTCCCCTCTAAACTTTTAAAATAACCTCGTAGCTACATCAAACTTTCTTAGAGTGTATTACTTTGCCCTTCTCAATATCACGTGTCAATTTCTGATTGAAGAGAAAAAATTAGAAAAAATGATGTGTACAAAAAGTCAAACCATACAGAGGTTGACAAGTGACATTTAAAGAATAAAGTGGTGCGTTTTTTGAAAGTTAATGTATAGTTACAGGATCACTTTGAAAGTTTAGGGGGCATCAGGATTTTTGTGACAACTTAGGACACCTCTTGATGCATTAAGCCATTAATTTTCTTCATGATAGGCTGGTGTCAGGCTCAACTATTTACCCTTATGTTTCAGATAGGTGTGTTCTATTTGAGTAGAGAAAAAACAGAGGTTTGGTTTCTGGATGGTTGCAACTGTAACTGCAGTTTCAGCTAGAGTACAATGAGTTTGTAATAACTGGGAAAGATGGTTGATAGCGAAAAGGCGGAAGAAAGTGAAGTAATATATGATTTCTTGGATTAGCTACAAAATTGTATATTAAGAGACAGCTAAATACTGAAACGAAAGTATAATCACAGCATTGTCCGGTCAACAGTTGATTTGTGCATAAATACATTGCTCATACTATTGCTAAGTGAAAGGAATTGAGCTAAAACTTACAGATGATTTATTTATATGCCAATGACTGACGCATTCATCATATCGGGACTCCCACGGTAGTTAAGCTCTACAAAAGTGCCACCGCTTTCTCCTTTGGCGATTCTTCCCGGGTTTATACAAACACACTTCATTTGCTCACTTCCTCCACCCAGCGACACTACCTGTACTCAAAAAGCACGAGTTTTTAGCTTTCAGAACGAGATTGACCGATGCGATTGTGCTCAAGTATTTACCTTTATGAAGTATTTCATGTCTGAAGGTAAAACGAGAATATCGGGAACTGATGGAATATGTAGAGCTTCTGGAGCAAGTGAGAAATCTAATGGAACGTCTTCGGCTGGTGGATACAGTGGATAAAAGCTGTTGCACAAAGTTATAAGATTAATTTTTACAAAATAAAAGTAAAAAACCAGTCTTTATGAGAGTTGAAACATGCCTGTGCTGGTTAAGGATATGGCTTGCAAGTCTACTCATTCTATCACTGACCGCTCCATCTGGTGGATTTCGTGACATTTCTTCACCGCTTAGCTGTTTTATTATATCTACTGTGCAGCAGCCTACTCTGACCTGAAATTAGCATTGTTAGCGGGTTTTATAGGGTGTAAAAGCATCAAACTGACATTATAAGCTTACCTGATTTGCTTCAAAAATTCCAGGATTTGTGAGACTTGTAATCTGGTTCGAATGCAAAAAAAAAAATGACATTAAATTTCCTACCAGTACCACTAAACATTTGAAAACACATTTAAATGGCAAAAGATAAAAGGATTAAACTGTAGATCATGTACCTGACGTTGCAGATTGGATGACTGAAATTCAAAAGCAGGCTACATAAATAAGATTTACAAATTTAAATCTGAACATAAATATGTATATGAATGCACACATAGTAGATGGAAAAACTTGTAAAAAAGAAACAAAAGCTTAAATTTTATCACCTGTGGGAAAACATGATCATGGTTGGCATCTCGTATTGATGGAACTAATAGCACACGTGCATCAGAACCCATGTATTCTACATAGTCTTGCAACTGAAACAGGACATAGAAAAAAGGAAAAAAAGATTATGATATCAACATACAGAATTCTACTTTGTTTTTTGAAGTTATTTCATTGTTTGGTTTGTTTTCTAAATCTCTACCATTGAGTTCCTATTTCGTTTTTATTTTTCGATATATACTGTTTCTGAAAATGAACACAGCAACATTTTGAGTAAATACCCGTCCAAGAATCTCCAGTTGAAATACATCATCGAAGCTACTGTTAATTCCTTTCTTAATCTCTGGATGTTCAGAATCAATAAATGGTCCAAGCTGTGAAAATTCCCAATATAATTAATAAGATATAACTTCAGTGGCTAGTATAATTAGTATTAAACTTATGAAAGGATCATCACCAGTATTAGCAACTGTGGCGGTTTTCTCCTAGCATGTGCCAGCAGTTCTGTCAAAGGCTCGAACATTAAGTTGTCTATTGTAGTAAAAGGGCCCGAGGCAATAAGCTGTCAAAGAAAAAGAGTATCAAGGGATTGCCATAGAATTCTTCAAAAAAACGCCACATCATACGCATATAAGCAAATATCAATATAGACAGATTGCAGCAAAAGCAATTTGTATCAGAAGTAGTGTTCACATCTCACTTATTTAGAGAAAAAGCTTTCCATTCTTCATTAGCAAGAATATTGTGCAGTTAACAAAGCTTAATGCCACAATATGGCGAATGCTAACTTAAAATCTTGTAATACTTTAATTACCAAATCATCTTTAGGTCAACTTACTTATTTATCTATCCTAGTAGCTTCTATGGTGCCTAAGAAACAGTTCTTCATATGGTTAAAGTGAAGGGAAAAAGAAAGCTTTGGTTACCAATGATATCTCTCTGTTTGTGTAGGATGAATCAGTTAAGAGCATCTCTTGATCCAAAGCTTGCTTCTTTGCAGCATGTAAATCCACATCAGGCTTAGGAGATAGAGGAACAGAATCTATCAGTTTTGACGCAATCAAACAATGTCCACTGGGATTGTGACCTTCAACACCTACAATCTTCAGAAATGGAATCCTTATTTGTTATGGCTGGAGTTGTTCACAAATAATATATACAATATCTTATCAACCTTAAAGTCTTAACTTTACCTGTCCAGGGAAAATGGAGAACTGGCTTAGATTATGAGTGTCTAATCGAACACGCTGCCCTCCAGAATGTTCCACACTGAAATTATTTTGATATACTAAGTTGAACAACCAAAGTGAAGATATCAAATAAAAAAAAAAAACTTAAACTCTTGCACTTGGTCATATATGATGAATTACATACTCCAAATGGGGATATTAAGAATATTTGCTAGGATACAAATAGCCTTGATTTATTCATTTTTCCCCCACACTGAAACATCCAGGAGCTGGTCAATGGTTATATCACATTTGTAAAGCGAAAATCAACACTTATCATTTCATGAATACTGGACCAAGCCATGGCTAACATTACAGGAAACTTGGAATTTTACCTGCTTTGCAATAATATTGACTTGTCATTCAAACGACCTTCTCCGTCACAACATATCATTCCAACAGCGAACAAAATTCTCTGAAATTAAGCTTTTATCAGTGAAATCAATATCCGCCTTCATATAGACTCATGAGTACTCAACATGAAGCAATCAAAATGTAAACAAGGGAACCCTGATACAAGAGCATATATAAGAGATGCAGTATGTTCCTCAGAGTAACTAGTTACATTGACTGATACATATTGATACTGAATCTCAGAGGTATCTCTAGCCCGATAGAACAAAACTGTGAAGCAGTCTAATTACCTGCGAGGCAACTGTAGGGTCTGTTGGTTCCTCATAAAGTCCAGAAGCCAAAAGCGCAGCGGCATGCTTTTTGATGCGATTATCAAGTGCATTAAACTATATGAAGAAAAAATGTAATGTTAGTGAAGTACTAAAAGAATGCAAGACAGAACAACTTAGTGCAACCAGAAGAATCAGGTACCCTGTCTTCAATCCGGTCATACATGAACAGGCATCCTGACTCTGGCCCAGATCCACGAAGTACCAAAGAACACTTCTTGTTGGGTTGCACCCTTTTAATGATATTATCTTCAGTGCTCTCATCAACGTGGTCATTCTCTGCATCTTTTGTATCAGGGAGATAATTGATGTTGAATTTCACAACAAACTTATCTGTTCGTCGCCCAAATGGTGTCACGTGCGTTAATGCTTTTCCAGAAGAATAACCATTTACATTTGATTTTACTATTGAATCGAATGGATCAGAATTGAGTTCTCGAGAGTTGACTGTCGGAGGAGTACTAGGAGTTACTTCTTTTGAATCTTCCTCTTCACCATTCAAAATCCTGCAATCACATTCAAACAATCTTAAAAGTTTTCAAGAAAGTATTATTTCAGACGTTTATAAATTGAACAAACTATTCACAAAGGCAAATTTCCGATTGTGGTTATTCCAGCATAGCCAATGAGTTAATATTACAACTAAAACCAGCTTTATCACAGCCAGGTATAGAGTACCTAAGATCTGTGTTGAGCAACTCGCGGAAAAACATTTCATATCAAGAATGAAAAACTAAATCAGAAGAACGAATCGAACTCAAAATTCTGTGTAGGGAAAGAAAGTTCTATAGGAAAATAAATGGCCACCACAACTTTCAAAAGCAACAATTCACTACGAATTGCAAAGTTTCTTTAGAGGTAAAAGTGTAAAACAAACATATACGTAAGGAAACAAAGACAGAAGTACTAAAATAACTGCTCACATGTCCACATCTTTAATAGAGTAGATGTGCAAATTAGGTTCCTCTTTGATAATTGCTTCCTTCTGTTCATTTTGTAGGTGAAGCAAAAATCCATCCATTTCCGCATTTTGCACTGTTGATTCGTCTAGCTGCCTGAAAGAATAGCATTTGATTCAAAATCATGTAGAGAAATTTCCCAAATCATAAATTACAACTAATTATAGAACATGGACAGAAAACTAATGAAATTGATCCCGTCTTTGACCTGTTAAGATAGTAAACCTCCCAGCTTGAAACAAGATCCAAGGGCTTGAGACTGTAATTTATACAGAAAGTGGTACCTAAGCAAAGCTAGAGCATCAGATAAACAGAATACAAGTGAAAAACGAGCAGCAAATTGGAGAAAGGAAAAACAAAGAGCTTTACATTTTTTAAGAATTTTTTCTTCGTCATCCAAACTGAACCCGCTTCTGATGAATTCTGCTTTAATCTCGTCTTCCATTATGCTCTCGGTGTGCGTCGATCTAGGGTTTCCTCTGAGCTGCAGAGAATTGGGGGAAAAAAGCAAGTGCAGAACAAATGGCGGGAAATTTATAATTTTATTCCGCATAGACTAGGGATTTAGCGGTTTTTAGTTTTAACCCCATCACTCTTTGAATATAACAGGACTGCCATTACTGTGTTTTTTGGGCCCAGCCCATTTACTATATATTTTAGCCCATCTAGTTCAGCCCCATATATTTACATCCATTGTAAATAGAAATGTATTGCACATTTTTTCATATATTTATTAGTTGGTAACAAAACATAACAATTTGTTTTAATTTATTTTTAAGAATTTAGATCCCAATAATAATGAATTCTAGACTCCCCAAATAATATGTTTATAAATATTTAACTTGGTAATGTTTGTTTTCGTTGAATGTTTTATGTTATTGGTATTTTTTTTATCCAAATAACTATTAAAGATATTTGAAAGTCATGCTCAAATTCCTAATGTTATTTTAGGCAAACACGATGTTGAATAAGCTCACAAGCATGAATTTACTGCTCTTTATTTTAAATAATGGTTAGGTACAATCACAAATAACATAATATGTTAGAAATTTAACCATCAAGCAATGTCTTGGTGACCACCACCTTCTAAGAAAAAAAAATAAAAAAAATATGAGATTGTAAATTCAACCCACAATCAACAGCATTGACAACATCACCGATTTACTCAAACATAAATTTTTGTGGCTATTTGAATTTCACACAAAATTTGCTTTATAGTAAACAATTATTTTAGTTTTTTCAGTGAAAAAATTATGAGCAACATAAAAAGTATAAGCAACATTGTTCACCAATCTCAACAATAAAAGCCAATAACTAAGCCAAACGACAAGGAATATTCATATAATTTATTCATGTAATTAGATAACGACATGTTTATGAATCTTGACACACATGTTCTTACAACATGATACAACAACATTAAAATAAAAGACATACAAATGAAATATCCTATTTAATACAATTAGGATCAGTACAAACAAAAATAAATAGTATTGTTTATGAAAAGAATTCATAAGTCTTGGCATTGATAATGATAGATCTCAGGCCACCAATGGGAGCTAGAATTGTCAACAATACACCAATCACTATGCACAACTGCAACATATTAAAATTGTATCAACTCTACTAATCAATATAAACTTAAAACAAACCCAAATACATCAACTAACTATTCATGAACTTTCACAAATTTTTATTCATACACCTAATTTAGTAAGAACGATCAATTCATCTCATCAATTTGTCTCTTTTCAAATTAGATAAAACACAACTATTTAACCACCTTTGTCCACATAACATGTAAATTTTGTTATGTTAATTTTAAGGGGTATTTAAGTACCCTTTTGTCTTATTGAAAGGTCATTTAAAACTTTGAAAAATCGTAGCAGTGTTAAGTATTCTAAAAAAATTTTTGACACAATGAATATAATTACCCAATTTATGCACCAAGATAAACTGAATATCCTTGGTTTGCGAATGGCTAGCCAGATAATGCAGGGTAGCTGTTAAAAAAAACAAAAAAAATTACGTATTTGTATTTTAGCATTTTTTTTATCGTCTGCAAAAAAATATTAAAATTAATTTTGTAGTTTAAATAAATATGATATTGTACACTTACATAATACGTGGTTGGAGCAAAAGCAAATCCTCCAAAAAATCCCAGCAAACCCCCAAAGAATGGAATGCATATTCCAACAAACATTGTAAGTGCTGCAATTAAACATTTATCAACATCATAAATATGGTGTTTCTGTAGGTGTGCTGATCTAAATAAAATAATTTTGTGTGACTTGTTATAGGTTGACAAAATAAGAACCATTTATTCGAAAAATTTGTGTATATCTAGAGAGTTAATCAAATAACGAAGTAAGACATACGCACCAACATAAACAGTACGAGTTATGAAGCGAAGCTTAAAAGATGGGGCGAAGTGCATTCTCTTGACCAAAAAAGTTTCCAACATGTCGAACACTGGCATAGCATAAATCTGCAACCATTTAAAACATGAAAAAAACTAGTAACCTCAAGATAGAGGTGAAAAATGTATTTAACCTTCAAAAAAGCTTTGATTTTGTTATTTTTACCTGATAGCTTCCGACGACATGAACAACAACAAACATGTTAGCCATAGCGATAAGCCAAGCGGGTTTTTCCAAAGAGAGAAGGATATTGTCCTCAACGGCATTACCGAAATACCAATATCCAACCAAAGCAACAGGGAAATAGCAAATGGCAACAACGATATAGGCAACAATGACACCCTTCCACATCGGTATTTTGGAAGGTACTTCAGGTGTTGAAGGGATCGTTGCTTGGATTTCGAGTACAACATTGTGGCCGGCATAGGCAAATGCTACATCCCCTAACGCACTCAAGAAGTTGAAAAATGACCCGGCTCTTGTGCTTGCTTTGTCCCCGTAATCGACATTTTCAGGACTTCCCTTGTGTAGGGTTGCTGCCCATGCTATTGTCGAGTAACTGCAGTTATCATGTCATTAAACTTAGTTTTAGAGATCGTAGATAAAATAATTTCATTCTCATTATTATTCTTTTTCTAGAAAGATATGTTAACGATAAACTCGAATGCGTCTTGTTTTCACCTGAAAAGACATTTTCACATTTCGAAATAGTTACATTGCACGTGTAACGTGACTACAAATAAAATAATAAAAATTTCATTAAAATAATAATTTTAGACGGGATGAAGAACCTCGTATTATATATCATTGATCAAGCTAGCTCAGTTAGTTAATGTGTCAAATTGAAAGTTGAATAAGGTGAATTGATGTTGCGTACCTTAAAGACATAACAGCGGCAGCCAACGAGACAATAGTAATAGAATTGAAGTTAGGAAGATGAGATAAAACAAAATGGATAGAAGCAAAAATCATGATGAAATAAGTTGTCTTAATTTGTTGACAATTAGGGCAAAGCACATCATGGAATTTCTTCAATGATTTTCCTCCGGTTACCATGTAAACAATGTTTACACCAACTTCTACAATCACTTGTTGTGGAACCACAATCCATAACCCTAATTTCTCACCAAATGCATGTTGACCCAGTTCGTGATACCTATCGAATCTCTTCCCTGGTACCATTTCGTGCATTTCTACCATTTGCCATAGTGTGTAAAGGGTGATTACCCATGAAAGTACAAGTATTGCTACTCCTGGACCCCTGCATTTATCAAGAGTCAATTGAACAATATCAAATGTCGAGTGTAACGAGCAATTTTTATATTTATAAATTGTTTTTTTAACACGAACATGCTTTTCACTTTATCTGCACGAATGAGTTCACGTGTCACATTTTGATTAATTTAAACGAGTTATGTATCGAAACAAGTCATGTTGAATGATGAAACAAAATATGTCAACTTCAACCAACGAATAACGAAAAAACACCATTGACCTTGCTACTCAATTTAAAAGCCGAATTGACCTTTTTATCCTTAAACCGAAAAGAATAACTCACCATCCGAGTGAAGCCATGGCATAAGGGAGGCTAAGAACACCAGCACCAACCATGGCTGTGACATTGTGAAAGGCAGAATACCACCATTTTGCATTCCTTGATGATGTAATTGGAAGCCAATCATCTATGGCCTTTTGTTTTTCAATATCTACTTTACTACTCATCTTCAAAAAAGATGTCTTATTTATTTTTCAAAATACAAAATTCAAAATTTTTTGTTTTGTATTGTATATTACAAGAAGGAAGTTTAATTTACTGATCTCAATTGTGAGAAGTTAATACTAAATAGTTTTAGTGGAGATTTGAATGGATCTAAAACATGCTATAATTGGCAAATCCATTTATAGCCAAGAATATTAATGTGACAGTTGGTAGTTTATGCTCATATTTCTCTTGAAAATAAACATTCTAGACTGTAATTTAATAGAGGCTCGCAAAAGTGTTAGTTATACATGAATTGACCAATCTGCCCTCATCATTGTTGGTGAAGTTGCTTGAGGATATGGGTCTTTATGTACATTTCCACAATAGATGTTGACCGGTTGAACTTTGATTCCATGGGCTTCCAATTGTCTCAACTTTTTAAGAGTTACAACTATAAATCACCATAAATTTGACGAAACAACTTTAAATTTGTTTATGTGTGTAGTATGACGACTTACGATGAAGGTTGTTATGCAGTTTTCAATACAAATTGAAGGGCTACCAGCGATAGTTTATGGAATCATTTTTGGCCTTCAACACCCCTATGATGATTTTGCAAGGCACTAACGATAGTTTATAGAATTAATTTATTTAAAGGTAGAATCTACGATGATTTTGTCAAAAATTAAGCATTTATAACTTTAACTCGTATTACCATTGCATTAATGTTATGAAGATTAATAAAATACTGATTATATACAAAATAAATATAATTTATTAAAAACAAAATCACCATAACCTACCTATTCTATCTTTTTCAACATAACACATGGTACTTTAACCGCATTTGGCTACTCTAAAAATGATCAACACAACCTACAACTGCTAACTGCAATCGTTTGGTGGCAGGCGGCTGGCCCCTTGCTGACTTGTAATGTACGCAATCACAACTAAGCTCTTAAACGAGCCGAGCCGAGCCGAGTTTTGACATGTTTGTGTTCGTTTATTTAATTTTTATACGAACATGAGCCGAGCTGAACTTGAATTCGAGCTCAAAATTTTGTTTGTGTTCGTTTATTTAAGTATTCGTTTGTTCATGAGTTATCGTGAGCAGTTTGTTAATTTTTTTCGAACGAACTCGTTTATTTTGTTCTAGAACAACATTGCCAATTCAATTATAAATTTATTTATGATGGATTAGTTTACTTTTTTTACAGAAATACTTTATTTTAAGTTCTATAAAATTTTGTTTTTGATATGTAATAATAGTTATCGAGCTAGTTCACAAATATTTATCGAGTCAGTTCATGAACTTGTTCGCGAACATCTAATCGAGCTTGCTCACGAGTTAACGAGCCGAACTTTGATTTGTTCATGTTCAGTTCGTTTATAATTCGAACCATAAAGTCATGTTCATGAACTATTTATTTATAAATCGAGTCGAGCGGAGCTTTTATCGAGCCGGATACCGAACTATTCACGAACAGCTTGGGTTATTTAAAACCTAAATTCACATCCCTTAAACACCATATTTAACAATATTAATAATTTTTCTATATTTTAGGAGTTTGTATCCGAATCAAATCGTTCAAGAATCAACTCCTCATTCTTTTCCCATATTCCAACCCTTTTTTGAATTTTTCCCCTTAATCTTCTTCACTTCAACAAATTAGGTTTCACAATGGGTGATGGTTCAAGATGGATTAGGCCTGAGGTCTATATTTCGTTTCAAATTTCTTCACTCATATTTTTAAATCAGAAAAAGATTATTTTTTTACTGTGTAATTAAACTGTTTTTGAGCTTAGTTCTAACGGGTTTGATCACTGTTATGTTTCCAATTTTCCATTGATTTTCTTCTGCTATACATTATCGATATCACATTCAGTCCAAGAAAGTTATGATTACAGCAAAAGATTTTTTTTTTGTCTGAATCGATTGTTCATTAGGTTAATCCTTATGGGTTTGATCCCATTTAGGATACAGTCCAAGAAAGTCTTGGTTTTTCATTGAATTCTGCAGTGATTTTACAAGTCTTGATCTTGGATTTATTGGTTTATTGAATGCTGATACTGTGGTATAGGTGTTTCCTCTGTTTGCTGCTGTTGGTGTTGCTGTAGGCATTTGTGGTATGCATTCGTAATTCTCATAATTTGCCATTTTTGGTGTTTGATTGTGCTATGGCGCCTCAAAGATCGAACATTATCTCAAGTTTCAGTCAATTTAATTGAATTCTGCTGGTACATTTATTATCATTTGAGAATTGCTTGCTTTTGAAGTTAATGTTATTGGCATTGTGATGCCGGTGCAGGGTGACAAAGGAGAATAGAGCGGCAGGAATTCTCGAGAATCATTCTGAGGGCGAGAAATATTTGCAGCATTTCGTGAGGAAGTACGTTCGTGGTAGATCTCCTCAGATCATGCCATCTGTCAATGGCTTCTTTTCTAAACCTGATCTTCCTACTTCTTAGAATCCAGATTCAAGCATGGGATCTCGTTGGAAAATTTGATTCTTAAGAGAATGATTGTTTCAAATCACAAATTAATGATACTGAATTACATTTGCACATTGCAGAGTTTTGAATTTTTGAACGATATAAATAATAAAGAGTTCAATCTCTAAACTTTATGAGAGTTGGTGCAACATTTATTTCTTTTATTCATCCATTATCTGATGTTTTTTAGTGGTATTGCATATATGTGTAGTGCAAGTTAGTTTTCGGTAGTTTCGTGTTCTGTATACAATACGAGACCAAGCGGTAATTTTTTGGATCGAATATAATGTTGTGAAAAATTCAGGAGATATCTGTAGGAAACCGAAAATGGACACAAGAAGAAGGCTTCAAATTTATTGATTTTCATTCAATTTTCTCAGTAATGTATTCACCTAGTTAGAAATCCTAGGCCTAGAAATCAAAACTCATGGAAAAATATATCTGCTCTATGACTTAACTCTCTGCCTAGACTGCTGTACATGGTGTGGTATTCATATGTTCAAATTCTGCGGATTAGTTTCGTATTTAATCTCTCCTACTTTAAGACAATCTCTCTTTTTGACGATCTCCTCAAAAATTCTGCAACCAATTTCGAAAACGCAGATGAATTATCCTTGAGCAACTGGACAGGGGAATCGAACTCGATCACCTTGCCTGCATAACGTCATAAACATAGCAGTGATATAATTTTGGGAACTTTTGGAAATGTACACAAAATAAATTTTATTTATGCTTTTATACGGGGAAAAATTATATATTTTGCTTTTATGGTGTGTGAAAAAGTTTTCAAAGTTACATTTTTTACAGTCTGGTCTTATAGTCGTATACCAGGTATAAGGCTTTCGAACGATGTTTTTTGCGAGTATTTTGAAAGTAAATTTGAAAACTAATGGAAAAAAGTTGTATAAGGGACTTATACCACTCGTATACCAGGTATAAGAGGCGGTCTTGTATCAGAAGTCTTATACCGGGTATAAGACTAGACCGTAGAAAACGTAATTTTGAAACATTTTTCGTACAAAAGCAAATTTAACAAATCTTTTTTTATATAAAAGCATAAATATGATTCTCTTACATGTAAAAGCAAAATAAAAATTAGGTTTTGAAGTATTTGGTTGTATTTCCCATTTAATTTTGACAATAAATACTTACCTTGGTCAAGAACTAAAACCATGTCATTGTCAATAACGGTCGCTATTCGATGAGCAACAGTTATAACTGTGCATCGGCTTGTTTCTTCTCTTATAGTTGCCTGAATGATGTTATCTGTTGCTGTGTCGATTGAAGCTGTGGCTTCATCCAATACCAAGATTCTCCGCTTCTTTAGAAGAACTCTTGCAAGGCAAACCAGTTGCCTCTGGCCAACGCTCCAATTTTCTCCGTCTTCTGCAACTGCACCATCCAAAAGAATTCAGTATTTCGGAAAAAGTCCGAAACTTTACTCAGAATTATCAACTATAGTGAAAATTTACCTGGCGCTTCAAGCAGCCGTTGATCCTGTTTTACTATATCAGCCAGGCGACACTTCTCAACCACCTGCAAAAACCATACAAATTGGTTAGATCGTAAGATTTCGAAATAATTCTTCGAAAGAAGAGAACTTTTATAACTTTAATGCTTAAATACCTCCCATATTTCTTGATCTGAATGTTGTTGCAAAGGGTCGAGATTCGTTCTCACGGTTCCTTGAAACAAGGTGGGGTCTTGGGGGATTATTCCCAGCCTAGACCTCAAATCGTGCAACCCGATCTTGGATATATCGAGCCCGTCGATAAAAATCCGCCCGCTCGAAGGCTCGATGACCCTGAAAAGAGCCTGGATCAAAGTAGACTTCCCGCTGCCCGTTCTGCCCACGACGCCGATTTTCTTCCCTCCAGGGAAAGTGCAAGTAATCGACTTTAGAACCAATGGGAGAGAAGGGCAGTATTGGACACAAAGATTCGCCAGCTCGATTTTCCCGTCTGTTGGCCATGCGGGATTCGGCCTGAAATCTTCGATCACCAAAGGAGCTTCGCTTGGAATATCGGTGAACTGGAGAATTCTTTCGACTGAAATCATTTTGTTCTCCACATTGCATAGGTTCCATATAACCCAAGCCTGGAGAACATTTAGGTTCAGACCATACGTAGCTGCGAGCCCGGCCAAGCCTGTTATTCGGTTTAGAACTCGTTAACATTGCCTTCAAATAAAGCCGAAAAGTGAAAATTCAAGAAACTTACTGGGATCGATAACTGAACTAGGCATGCTAACCAAGATGATTAGTACTAGAAAGAACATGAGATTGAAAAGGAAGTTGATTCGAAGACATAACCATTCCATTGTGCCTGTATTGTGGAAGACGATGCGCGAATAATCATCAATCAAGTTCAAGTTTCTCGCCAAGAACCGATCTTCCTGATTGAAACAATGAATAGTCGCTGCCCCTGCAATTGATTCCGAAAAATGATGCAAGATCGGGGCTTTTTTCGTTCCTACCATCCTTGCTAGTTCTCTAGCAGTTGTAATGTAATAGGCCTGCATAAGAATTGATCAAATGAGAAGAACACGAAAATTATAGCTTGTAAAAATGTAATACAACCGATGATTTGTTGTTCGTACCTGATACCATATCGAAATCCCGATGATGATGAGAAACAAAGGGAAGACTTGCCAAGCAACCTGAGACATAAGCATAATTATGCTTAACAGCTGAATTAGCGCAAATGCCAGTCCAGCTAATCGATACGGAATGTCAGTGTCAACTGTACTTTGATCAGTAGAAGACTGCAAAGGCGATCAACGACTCGTCATTTTCCGAAGTAAAAAAATAGCAACCGAACAGTGAATCGGATGGGAATCGATGCTTACCCTGCTGAGGATTCGACTCGAAGGTGTTGAATCGAAGAACGAAATAGGCGCTCGAAAAACTGACCTAATCATTCCAAGAAACAGCCGCCGAGCAGTCTCGACAGAAATGGTTGCCAGCAAAACTGCTCTTCCTAATATAAAAACAGAGCTTCCACCAGATAACATAACAAATATCCAAATCAGTTTATCTCTGGAAACCTTGTTTTGATCTTCCGATGCCCAAGCGATCCAGTAATTGCTTCCCATTTGCAGTCCTTGGAAAAGGATTTGGCATAAGAGGATGACTGGAACTAGAGCTCCTTTATAAGCCGAAGCAACGAAAGTCGAGTAAACGCTCCATTTTACTCTCCCAGTTTCCGTCTCTTCTTCATGGTTGTTTTTTGAGCATTTGTTGTTTCTCATTGGCTCCTCATCAGGTTCTTCTGTAACTTCCGTTTCATTTAACGGAGAAGGCACACCAGTTAAATTCTTATCTTCTTCGGGAGGGTTGACTTGGTTGAGAGACTTTCGATGAGCAGCCATTTGTTTCACAAGCTCGCCCCTCGAATCTGTGCTCAACTCTTCGTATTTTCCACACTGGACAATTCGACCATTCTTCATTACCTGAAACCATAGTTGTCAAATCGAGAATCGAAATCCCAATTTTACGATTCAGATACGATTCTAAGCCTATTTCGATTCACCCCATAGATTCACGGGTGAATCGAACCAAATCGTACGATTCGAGTCACGAATCGTACGATTCTGATAACTATGCCTGAAAGGATGAATCTTTTTTAGTATACGAAATACTTCGAAACGAAAAAATGCGTTACATACCAGTACAAGATCTGCGGAATCCAAGAATGCCAGTTGATGAGTAGCGTAGATGACAGTTTTTTCAGACAAGAGTTGCATAAGACATTTCTACACGAAAAAGTAATAATTTTTTAAATAAATGTGACAATTTCAGGATCATAAGAAAGCGAAAAATTGAGGTTCTTACAGTGAACAGATGCGCCCCAGTATGTGCATCAACAGCGCTAAAAGGATCGTCGAAGATATAAACATCGGAGTTGCTATACACCGCCCTCGCAAGCTGAATTCTCTGCTTCTGCCCTCCGCTCAAATTCAGCCCTCTCTCCCCCACCAAAGTCGAATCCCCGTTTATCCATGCCGCGATATCTTGGTCCAAGGCGCACGCTTCTAGAACCTCTTCGTAAAAGGCCTGATTCATAGCTTTGCCAAACAAGACATTTTCTTTCACCGTGCCTGTCTGAATCCAAGCACTCTGTGGAACATAAGCTTTCGTTCCGTAAACTTTGATTGCCTGACCGTTGATTTTCGGGATTTCGCCAAGTATGCTGCTGAGCAGGCTCGACTTGCCCGACCCGACTGACCCGCAAACCGCGACTTTGTAGCCTTTCCTTATTTTGACACTGTCGGAAATTTTTAAGGCCGGTTTTCTCAAGTTGTAGTCACTCGTATCGTACCCATATTCGCCTTTCTCGAGTTCGATCGCAACGTCAGATCCTGCTGAAGATACGTAAGAAACCTGCTTTCGCTGGCTCTCTTCCCGTAAAATCTCCTGGATTCGATCTATCGACACCTTAGTCTGAGCCACCATGGAAATGAGCTCGGGCAGATTATAAATAGGCTCCTGAAGAATCCTGAAAGTGGCTAAAGCGGACAAAACCGTGCCTGTCGACAACGGCGTTTTCAACATGATACAGACCCCGAACGTAATAACCGAAACAAGAGTCGGCGACGCCCAAAATAGAAAGGTGATGGCTGAGCTTGTGTACAAGTATTTGCTCAGCCAGGTCACCTCAATTTCTCGAAGTTTAAGAAGCCGATTCAGGAACGTCGATTCCCACGAATACAGCTTCAAAACTCGCATACTCTTGAGAGTTTCGGATGTGGCTTTGATTCTCGAGTCCTTGGACTCCATGATTCTACAGTGAAGATTTTCTTGCTTGTTTGCCAATGGCGTATTCGATACCATAACTAAAATTGTTGAAGAAAAAGCAGCAATTGAAGGAGCAGCACCTAAGTTGATGTACAAAATAATGAGGGCTAAAAAGACCTGGAGTGGAAGCAGCCAAACTCCATGAATGTTCCAGCAGAAATCCCCGATTCTCTCCACGTCGACATTGATCATGTTCACGATTTTCCCGCTGCTCGGGCCAGAATACTTGACAGACAGAGATTTCTTGTAGATCGTTACTATCAGAGCCGATCGAATTCGGATCCCGATTCGCTGAGCCCCGAAATACCACTGGCGTTGAGTAAGGGATTCGGCTGTTTTTGAAACGAAAAAGACGGAAGCGAGTGTTAGGCCGTAGAGATGGCTCGAATCGTCGCGTTTCTCGGTTAAAAAAGTGACGAATCTTGTTATCAGAAGAGGACCCATGTAGGAGGCAAGTGTGTTAAGCCCTGGAAAAATGATGATTAAATTAATAAAAATTTCAAAAAGATTGGAACTTTAAACAGAATCCAAAGAACAACAAACTGTTACCTGCGAAAATCCCATTTATGATCAAAGATTTCCTCACAGAATAAAACAAAACCATTGGCAAGTTAGAGATTTCAGCTTTCCCTTTCCCAAGAGATTCTTCAAGCAATGAGAAAGCATGCTTTGCTGTTTCAGATTGTGGAATTGAAGGCACATGAGACAGTTCAAGTTTCTGGATTCTTCCCTTGTTGAACAGTGGATTCAGCCATTGGAATGTGATTTTACTCCAAATTCCAGCATTATCCAAAAAATCTGAATTTCCATTATTTTTTTGAAGCAGAGACTGTTGGAGCTCACTTTGCTGCTTATTTCTACCAGTGAAGCAAAGTATGATTGATAATGGCAATGAAATGAAATCAACAATGTTGAGTTTAGGCAGTGGAAAAGAAACATCAACTGAAGTGAAATGGGTAATCAAAAAACAGGAAACAGAAATTAAGTAGAAAATACAGCAAAACACCCACCAAAGAATCAACACTAAAGGCCAGTTTTGGCCACGTCTAACAACTGTTTGTTTACAATAACAACAAACACCAGTAGCTAAACTCCATGCTAGAGCTAAGAAGACGAATCTATAATCAATCAAATGTAGTCCCCAAAACTCAAAAACCCCAAAACCGAAATTCAAAGAGGAAATCAAGAAACTACACAGAACAGTAATGGTGATTCTGTCCATGATTAAACTAAATCAAAAATCTACTTCAAACAAAACCCCCAAAAACACCCACATTGGAATATCGAAATCCCCAATTCAATTCGAACCACAGAGTCTCTTACCCTGCAAGGAAAACGAAAAAAGGAAAATACTTTAATGGCTGAAGGGCAAAAACCACCAAAACCCAGACAGAAATATTATCGTAAGTGCAGAAAGAAAACGTGACGGAACAATGAGAAGTCGCTGTAATGGAGAAATTTATATAGAGAAAAGAACAAGAACAGGGACACACGTGAAAATTTTGAGAGGGGTTGGTGAGTGGGCTATGGAGGTTTAAGATTCGTATAATATTAGTGTACTGGTACAGCCATCGCCATCACTGCATCTCGTAAAATCTTTGTTTATTTTGTATTGATGGTATTAAATTTTGTTCTGAGCTATTTATATCCATTGATGACGCCTTTTAATGGTTAATCAGGATCGGAATTTGTGTCTTTTTGTTATTTATTTCTGGGAGAACGATATAGGATTAAATACACCATTGACATTTGTTCATTACGTATTGTAAAATACACAAAATTATATAAATAACCGAGGCGATAAAGGATTTATGATGAGTGATGACCTAGGATGTTATAGCCGCCATATGCTACATTGGTGTACTTAATTTCTGAAATTTGAATTGAATCGAATTTAATTTAATGTATCTGAACTTAATTGAATTGAATTGAACTGAACTGAATAATAAATATATTAATTATTAAAATAATAGTAAAACCCAGTAAACATAAAAATAAATAAATTATTAACAATCACTACAAATAATATTATTAATAACTACTAATATAAAATAATTAATAAAATAATTTAATACCATTAATAATAAAAAATTATTATAATACGTAAATTCATTTAATTAAAATTTTATTATTCAAATAATAATTATTGTTATAATTACACGTGAACTAATTTTAATTATTTTATAATATATTGTAGTTTAGATTCAAATTATCACTTATTATTGGATTATAAAAACGTAATAGTTATTTTAATTAATAATTATTTTTATTTTATTATCCCATATCACATTTTCTAATTAATTAATACTATGATTATAAATAAAAATATTATTATATTATAATTACATTAATACTATTATTATATCATTAACACTAGTAATTATCATTATTTAAAAATTATTTTTACTATATTTATAATCAATATTAATTACATTAAATAATAATTATTTTTCCATATTAATATTTTTGTCTTTATTCTTCTTTTTATTATTATTACTATTAATTTTTATTAAAGATTAATTAGAATAATCATTATTAAAATTAAAATTTATGGACCTGAACTGAATTTAGTAGACCTTAACTGAATTGAACTTAATAGACCTGAACTGAACTTAATCAAATTGAAGGTGAAGAGAATATGACCTAATTCGTAAATAATTTTAAAATAATTGGGGATGTCAATTTTCTTTTTGTATGTTATGTTATGTCAATTCTTGTGTTATTGTATTAACATAAATGTCAGAATTATGTTGTCATTTTGTTGACATATATTCTCTTGTTTCCAAGTTTGTATACACGTACCATGTATATCTCTATATTTGCATATAATTAATTTTATGAAAATTCCTAACTTTATCCACTGATGCAAATTAAATTAAAAAAATGCTCCTATATAAATGAAATAGGAAATTTCTCGAGTATTCTTATTTAAAGAAAAAAACTTATTGAATGCAAAACAAATAAACATACCAAAAAAAGTAATAATACGGCAAAATTATTTATTGCCATGACACATTAATACATTTCTCCACTAAAATTGTCATTGTATGTTATTGCACATGCTTTTTAACAAAGTTAGTTTCAAAAACAGTGAGTGAATTTTTTAAAAAAAGTTGCACAATTAAATTTGTATTAAAGAAAAATGTCACATTATCTCTCGTGTGACTCGAACCATGATATCGAGTCTTAATCACTATTTTATGACATTAACTGAACATGTTTAGACATAAATTATAGATTTCAAACATATAGCCGAATTAACAAGTTGGAAAAAGCAAATTGAGAACAAAAATGCAATTAAGCATATTAAAAATGACTGTACATTTTGGAAATGAATATGAAATGGTTTCAGTATTGCAATGAAGAAATCATGAAAAGAAACTTTCAAACAAAAAGCATGTTTTAAAACGCATTTATTCATATCTAAAATCATATAGTTTGATATGAACATTGTTCGTTGACAACCCACTAAATGACTCTTATCCAAATATCTACAAAATTTAATGCCTTTAGTCAAATTAATTATAATTTTTGTTGCCTAATTAAATTTAATGCCTTTAGTCAAATTAATTATAATTTTTAAATTTCTATTATTTAAAGGAGCTTTGTTGATATATAACTCTATCTGTAATTAAATTAGTAAAACAAAACAAAAGAATTAAGCAAGGGATTTTAAATAGCCAGTAAATATTTTCAATATTTGTTTTTTTTTGTTGTCATCAATTAACATTTTTAGTGCTTTTCTGTTAGTACAACAATTTTTGTTTATCTAGGAAACATAAAGTTCTCAACAAAAATAAAAAAAAAGTAATGTTTATATAGCTCGATAATGTTGTGAAAATTTTTCTTTGTATTAGTTATGTAAGAATAATTGTGCAAATCTTTTTTAAAAATAAAAAATTATCGACAACGACAACTACAGTATTCAAACTAAACAAACTTTTGATATTAGGGATGGACAGATAACTGTTTTTTTTTATCATTTCATTATAATTATAAAAAATATCTTTAAATATTCAAGGAAAAAATTAACACAAATTGTAAACAATTGCCACATTAAACATGAACATTGCCTTAATTTTTGGTAATTATGTCAAAAATATCTAATTTAATTCACGACAACACGTAGAATAAGCAAGTATTAATATAATTAAAGAAAAATAAAGAGAAAGAGAAAGTAATTATCTCAAATAAAAAACAATAAAAAGATAGAAGTTTAACTATTTTACTTAAGTTAATATTTTAAAACGAAAAGAAAAGCTGTCACGTGGAGGGAATCTTGAATGGATAAGCCATTTTAGTGGGAATATTGTGCTTCATCATGACAGCAAGCTGTTGGCTTTTTGGTCCACTTCCCACTTCAATTTTTTATTTTTCTAACTTATTATTTGTACTATTTGCATTTCGTTTAAATACTTTTGGTGGTGAATATATGTTTTATGTCTTTGATTACGATAATTAACCAATCAGTTGTATTTGTTATGAAGAAAATTATCACAAAAATAATAAAATAAACATCAACAATATTTAATAATACTATTTCCGTTCTTTTAATAATCTTCTTATATGTTTGACACTTTCTAATAAAATAATAAATAAAGGTATACAAGTATTAATCTACTCTTTAATGTTTGCTTTTCCAATCTAAACCATACATTTATTATTATGAAGTAAATAATGATATACATGGAAAAAATAAGGGGAAAAATCATTAAATTTTGAAATGAACTATTATTTTAAGTTTTTATATTTTAATTAAATGAAAAATTAAGAAAACGGAAGGAGTAACAAACTGTGAATGCTAATTTTTAAATTTTTTTACAAAAAATATAGTTACATCTCAAAATTTTAAAAAGTATTCTGCTAGGTATTTTGATTTTATAAAAGATTGTAGAAATTTTCATAGGTAGTTTGTTATAATTATTTAATAGCACAGTGATCCAATTAGAAAAATCCAAACTTTAATAATTGATTAAGTACATAATTGATTAGTAAAATCCAAGTTTTGGTTTTATCCATATAGAGCGAGGCACGTGATGGGTATACAGTGGACACGTGGTGTATGCAAGAAATGCCCAATCATAAGTGTGTTGAACTTGTGTATTTTAAAAGATAGACTATAGTTTAGGACCATATTATTTTATTTGTAATTAGTGTTTTTCTTAGTTGTCATTCCAAAACTGCCACCTCATCCATCTATTTTCATATTGTATGTACCCATCAGTAGCTCAGTAGCCGATTGTCTAATTGGCATTTAAAATATTTTCATGTAGTTTCTTAAATTTATAAAAAAAATATATCAATTTATTTTTAATGTTTCGCATCATTTTATATAATTAGTTTGATTTTTATAAGATATAATTTTTTATTTCCTTATCAATAAAAAATTAATACATGACATCTAAGAATAAATTAATGTACTTTTTGTAAGTTTAGGAGGTAATGAAGTACGTTTTAAATACCAAAGAACAATGTGAGTGTATAGCAGTGATTGAGTTGACTTAATCTTGATGTGAACATTTGGACCAATGTATCAATTTGGTTGTGGAACTTCACACTAAATGTTTATTGTTTTCCGAATTTCCTTTTATGATGTTTGAAGTATACTATAAGCCTCTCAAGTCTATATTCTCATGTAATGCTGGATTTGATCCTCTTTACCAAAAAATTTGCTGGATTTAATCCTCTTTTTCTACTCACCCGAATTATGGGGCCTAAATTGCCTAATATGGAAGATAGAAGAGTTGTCTAATCTTTACAGTTTGAATTCCTAATTTTTAAAACCATTTTATCTTAATATGAAGTATTCTGAATTTGTTTCTAGGATTGGCCTATAAATGAAATAAACACATGTGAGATAAAACTTTAAAACTGCATACTAACTATATTTGCTTATTAATGATTTTTATGCAATTATTTAGAGTATTCTACTAAAGAGAGGGGTGATAAATTTAAGAATTCAATCCAAAAAATACAAGAAATTGAAAAAAAAAACACATAATTTCAAAATTACCTTTGTAGTAGAGGTTGTTGATGTCATTTTAGGCTATCTTCCATATGGAGTTTCAAATTAAAAAATTCAAGTACTTATGTCTTCATTTAATGTAAATTTTATTCGATGAGAGATTTATTTATTTTCAAGAAAGATGGCATATATGATTTATACTACTCCAAGAAAGAGAGATAAATAGAGCAATACTTGGGTATATTAGTTTCCAAGAAACTGCACATTTGTGAGATTGATATATATTTAAATTTCATGCATGCATGGTTTTCAAAAAAAACTTTCATGCATGCATTTAATACAATACAACCTCTTTTTTTCTTTCTAAGTCAACCTATGTTACATCATAATAATATTTTTTTCTTACATCATAATAATATTTTTTTATCATTTTAACTAATTCACAATTTTTAAGATAACAATTAACTGAATAAGGTGATTGACTAATTTACCATTTCATAAATATTGTATTCTATTTTTAAGACTTCATTAATATGTTTAAATTGATTCTTATACTCTTCTTATCTTGTTATGGTTACATTGGATGTTGAACAAATTAATAGGGGTAGAAATGGAAAATTTAGAGAAAAAGTACATTGGAAATACAAAATGAAAATAAAAAAGAGATATCAAAATTTCTCTAAAACGACAATATTTAGTAGACGGAGGGAGTGATTTTTTTATGACATTAATTGAAATGTTGTAAAATAATATTTCTTTCGGTATTGAAAGATTGTCATTCTAAGATTTTTGTCAAAATCAATAAAACATTTACTACAATAATATATATTAAAATGATTAATTTATTCCTTTTACTATATTAAAAACAAATTCTTTGTAGTTACTCCCTTATAACTTAATTTATATTTAACCTTTTTCCTAATTAATACAAGAGTACATCAGGAACAAATGCTAAATTTTACACTAATATTTTAAAATGGCAAATAAAAAAAAGAAATGTTGAATAAAATGATAATTTTTCGACGCCGTAAGGAGTACTTTTACAAGTATTTTGGTTGATGTGGATTATTTCAAGTCCTCTATTTTTTATGACTCGGATTTATATTTGTTGTAAAGTTTTCAAGTGTTTTTTCTAAGTTCAAGGTTCAAAACTCGATAGCAAGACATTTCTAGCTAGCATTACGATAATTTCATCTACTACCTTCGTACATATTAGTGTAGAATATTATAAATACATTTTCACCAAAAGAAGGGGATGAGGTGCTCATCTTCAATTTTGCATTGTTGTCTTTTACAAGTAATAATGTCTTATCAAACCTCCAAGATCCAAAATAAAAATGAAATTTGATTCATAAAAACGATCAATGCATTTATTTATTTTTTATTATATTAAATAGAAATACCTGGTACATCCGTGAGCGCAATTCCAATTCATATATACACACACAGAGTTGATTTCAAAATCAATTCATTATCATTCTTTCTAACTGTTTTCTCTCTCCCGGATTTTTCGTCTCGCGACGAAAATATCGCAAGTCGATTGTTATCCATCTTTGTCGTTGCAGAAGTTGTGGATACATGTCCATGCTCCAACAAACCGTGAGATGTCTTCGACTTGGCATTATGCGACGTTCTTCGATCTTGGACATACAGAAAAAGTAAATACCGAATTCTTTTCCGATTTACTTTTTCCATCACTAACTTTGCAAAATTATAATATCTCATATTCTCGTGCTCACAAATATTTGTACATACTATATTTTGGAATTCATAATTCAAATTCCGAAAATTAAATTGAAAAAGTACAGTGCCGCTGTGCAATTATTAGACTTAAAATTTGACCCGACACGACAATCAAACTGTACAGTAACTTTTATTATATATTCTCTTATACAGTGAAGATTTAATTGAATTTAAGACATCTTTAAAATAAGTTTGTTGTGGAGTGTGATACTTCCTCTATGCTTCCTTTGGCTTGCCATGTGCCATATTTCCAATAGTCAATCTAAAGGTGGCTTATATATGGTCTTTGTCCCCATCACCGAATATTCCAACAATTTACTGAATCAAGTCAAACTTTGTCAACTTAAATCCTTTCTTTAGTGCTAATCCTATTCAGTAAGCGATAAGCATTTCACCAAACAACACATGTACTACTATATGAGTCAAAATTCATACACACAAATAAAGATAAGTGTGAGACATAGAAGAAAATAGAATTCATTTAGCTCTTCATCCTTCATTTGTATTATAGTCGTGGCAATTTCAATTAATTATTAAAAAATTACTAACTCATATATCAATGCCATATCCCATTTTCCGAATTATTAGTAAATAACTGTTAAAAAGAGCTAGAAATTAATGTCATAACTTCAATATAAATTTATTATTTGGAGATGATGGATCTAAAATTTTAATCAATAGCATCATATCATTGTCATAGAAAATTGTGTTGGAAAAAAATAGTAAAAATAAAATTAAATAAATAAACTCTTCGATTTCGATTTTCTCTCTCGGATTTGGAGATGCCAACCAAATTGAGAAGTTCTCCTTATGGTATTTTCTGGTCCAACCTTCAACCAAAATATAAACATATATCAATAGAATATATGTAAGGATACTAAATAAAATGAATAGCAAAACAAGTTAAAGAAACTTGAACACCGATAAGTTGAGTCATGTCGAACGACACTGTTCTTAAAGGATACTTCGTAGTTCCTTCCAGGATTAAACAGCTTATTCACTCTCAATTTGAAAGTGGAAACAGGAACAGAGATGCAATACATATCCAGAAAATTAGAACAAAACAATTTTGGGGAAAAAGATTGAACACTTCAATCGTTCGTAAGAAATCCAGCACAAAACTGTATGAGACATGAAAATTAGAAAGTATATATAATACAGGGTTGTTTCTCATTGTGTTTGCTTTTTGGCTTATTTCTTGCAAATGCCTTTTCCCTTATAAGGGGCTTAAAAGTAAGGCATGGGGTGTTTCTTCAAACTAGTTTTATGAACAAATAATAAATAGTTTGAGTGTTTCTTAAAAAAAGTTTATAAAGAGGTTATAAATGCTAATTGACTAAAAAAGACATCCAATATTAATTTGTAAGCATAACTTTTAATAAAGTAAGGGTATTTGTGTAAAATACTTTGTCAAAATAAGAGAACTTAAAAGCTTCTTATTTTTAAGGAGCTAAGAGCTCCTTCTTATTTTTATCATATAAGGTGCTTTTAAGTTATAAAATATGAAATGAGAAACACTTCACTTATGATCTTATCAGCTCAAACCAACTTATAAGGGGGAAATTATATTAAGGACCGGGTCCAAAGGACCGGATCCATGCATGCATGACATTTATCCCATTATCAATTAAAATAATGGAAAATAATAGTATAAAGTAGTTATATGGGACACGTGTCGTGCATGCATGAATCCGGTCCTTTAGATCCGATCCCTATTATAATTTCCCCTTATAAGGAGGTTTGATTACCATATATGAAATGAGAAACACCTCATACTAATCTCTCATAAAATTATGTTGGTTTTGTTCTTTTTCAACTCATGATGGCTCATCATATTTATAATGAAAAATATAGTTGTTGAGCCATAAACATAGGGGTGAGCATTGGTCGGTTCGGTCCAAGAACCGAACCGAACCAAATAAACCAAGAACCAAATAATTAAAATTTTGGGAACCAAATACCGAACCGAACCTAAATATTTCGGTTCGGTCCGGTTCGGTTTAGTAAAAAACCAAATTATTAGATAAAATAATCCATTCAAAAAAAAATTCTAAAACATGAACTAATTAAACTAGTAATATAAATTCAATCAATAAACAA
>CATIWQ010465109.1:0-10021 GCA_949673415.1 Euphorbia schlechtendalii | reverse complement strand
CTTACAACTTTGCTTTGCTTTCTACTTATACTTTCTATTTCGAAGTTTATGATATGTCTATGTGTCATAATGCGTATTTCGTGTTAAGTCTTTTATATTAATCAAGTTATATGAGTTGGAGTTAATTTTAAGAGTAGTTTCAGGGTTAACAATATCGTGTATAATCACTGGATCTATGATATAACTCTGTTTAGTGAGCCAACATTTTTGGAATGGTAACTTGCTAAATATGACTATGTGAGAGCGACCTGTAGTAAGCATAGTATTGATGTTGTCCAGGTTTATATAATTTTCTTAATTCATTTACGCTAGGTTTAGAAAAGTCATTTCATGTGTTGCTCTGTGGTGAATAATTGAACATCTGGGCATTTAAAACTAAGTCTATTAGATTAGTTTAGCGAATAGTATTATGATCAATAAAACTTGTTTTGGGTCAATAAACGGGTTTTTACGGAGTGTAAAAAGGGAAAATTATTCTATCTCAAATCTAATTATGGGAATCAACTATAAAAAAGAAAATTTGGATTAACGTGGAGCTGCGAAAAATCCATCTCATAGCTAGCTAAGCAAACTACTAGTTGAATGTGTCTGTCCTATTTCTAATTAAAAGTATTGTAATAAATAGTTGGATATGACTTTTGGTGCTGCGCGAAATTTTGAATTTTTTAGCATTTATATTAAAAAGCCATGGCTATCATATTTTTAATTAAATATGTGTTGGATTAAATAGTCTTTTTATTCTTTCCCTTATTTTTTTCTTTGAGAGACTTTTGAAAAATCCTTCATCATAGAAGTTTTTCTTCCTAAGAGAATGAAAGAACTGAAAGTGTTTTTTCTAGGTTAATTATTTGGAAGGTCTACCGAACTTCTCATAAATAACAGTTCTTCACTTAAAGAGGCTTGTGTGGAATAACTATAGAGATCTTCTATACTTGTAGATTGCTCGTGCAAGCTAACGGTCACTCTGCCGACATTGGGACACACATCAATTGGTAATGTTCTAGCATAGCTATTTTTTTACAAGTTTTTATGACCTAGATGTAATTTTTTACTAGAAATTTATGTCAATCATGTCATTCTTAGGAGCTCCTTGGATATTGATTAAATTTTGAAATTCCACCACATCTATTATGCATGTTCAAACTGATCTCTCAAACCAATACTTCCAACTCTCCTTCTTCATTGACCAAATCTCATATACCATCTCTATGATCACCACGTGAAGCACAAAATCCTCTTCCACCATATCCTTCATCTGAAAAATCTTCTTCACCACCAAAAGCCAATAGCCCTCTTGCCAATGATGTTGAGGAAAGAAAACAAGTTTCTAGTGAAACAAATGTTGATGCCTTTGTGGCTTAACAAGAAGCCAAAGAATCCCAAGTGGTTAATGTTGAGACTGAACATTCTGAGAAGGCTAAAGAAGTCTCATAGACTAAGGCAAAACTTGATCATGATGACAAAGAAGTAGTAGAGAAAATTATCGCTAAGGCTTTAGTGGCAAAAAATCAGGTGAACTCAAAGGACCATAAATATCCTTGGAGGTAAAAGGATCTGATAAGCTTCTAGTTCTAACCATAGTCTTCAAAATGTTGAAAATGTCTTACCAATGTGCCATACATCTCAAAATGATAAAATGGATGTTGAAGCAAACATTGTTAATAAGTTTGGTAAGAGAATCTCCCAGATGAAGTCCCCTATTCTTATTAATGGACATAATACCTCTGACTTTAACTACGATGATGTCAAGGTTATTGGGGAAAAACTTGGAAAGGAATGTTAAGTTGAAAGAGACTCTAGAGAAGGTTGGCTATGCTGTTGGAAAGTACTAGAGATAGACTAGATAAGCAAATTGAGACTCTAACTACCCCCACTAAGAAAATCAGCTCCAATGATGATGATGCAACTATTGAAGAGATCAATTCTACACACATCAACATTACCAAACAACATGGAGATATCCTCATTAACTTGGTCACTATGAATAATGAAATGGTCTGTCAACATAGATCTCAAATACCGAGGGAGCTTTTGAAGTGTGTGTCCCTCCTAATGCACAATGCAGCCAACATTGAATCAGTAGCAAATAAGCTTACTCAGCCATCTGCATTAGCATCTAAGCTTTATAATCTCATTCATCCCATAATGGAAGAAAGGCTGGAGTAGTATAAGTATTTGATTTAAGGAAGTGGAATATATTGCTAATTTCTAAATTAGTCAACACAATGAGCAAGATGGAAAAACACCAAGATAGATGCAGGGAATTCTAGTCTTAAGTAGGCCATGATAGATCTTAGCATTTGCATTGGTCATGAGGTGGAAGTGGCTAAGTGGTCCTTGAGGAGAGAGATTAGAGATGAGTCAAAACATCTAATGAAAGAACTTGTTAAATTATTCTTTGAGTTGAATAAGAAGATTAACATTAAGTCAATGATTGTTGTAATCACCACTATGAGAGTGGTGATCATCAAGATCACAAGGAACTCAATGTTGACGTCATTGACAAATTTTGTGAGAATCTCACAAACTCAAATGTAACCTTGAAGCCAATCTGGATGAACTTCTTAGGAAGATGTTTGAACCTCTAGTATGCACTTTTAAAAACCTTGAGGGATTGAAAGTTCAAGTACTAGGTAAGCCTTAAGAGTAGAAGCTCGACTCTATGCATAAATCTCCACTAAATCATGGTGTCTCCTATGTTATCGCTCTCACTGGTCAAATCCAATTGTGCATCAAAGGCTTTGCTAGCTTATCTCTCCACAGTCCTCTCGCTATGTACATGAGGGCTTCATAGTTCCATTCCTTCAATAATTGACTAATTTTTTTATTTGCTCTAGACTCTAAACCTAGCTGCATCAACAACATATCAAAATGATGAATGCCTATCCTTTTATGGAAAATTACGTGGATTCTCATAACACTCGATCATCCCTCTACATAGAATGTGACTGAAAGTTTGTGGAGTTTGTAAAGAACTTTGCTCACACTCCTTCAAAGATAGAAAAAGCTTATTATTTGTTTTGCTAGCTTAGTATAATGGGTCAAAAGTGGTGAATGACTTTTACTTGTTCGAACTTGGTTACTTAAAAATTTATTTAACCATTCATAAAATAGATGATGAATAATGTGAAACAAATAACAATTGATGTGTGCAATTGATGTGTGCAAAAAGGTACACATTTGAATTTCCCAAGGTAGACTTAATTTTGGTAAGTTGAGAAATAAAGTAAATTGAGTAAAAAACAAGAGAGAGCAGATATGGGATGCTAAGAGATTTTGTGTTAAACATAAAATAGAACTCTAAGTTAAAGAAATATAACACCTAATTTTTATACTAGTTTAGACACACCGTACCTCTAGTCCCTAGGTACATTCCCTAAAATTTAATCTACTAGTATTAACTCCTTTATTTTTATTGGAAAAGTCTTTGATAGCGGGTAGATTTACAACAAGTACCTTCCAAGCTAACTATCTCTTGAACATATTTGAATATCCTTCTCAAATCTGCTATCACTCAAATCATATTAATGATGAAAGAATAGAAACAAAACTTTATAGTGAAAGAGCTTTAGCTTATCTCTAAGTCTATTTTCTCTCTTGAATATAAATAGATGAAGAATTAATTGTTTTCTTTGAATTTCTTGAGGAATTTTGAATGATGAGATGGATTAAGAAATTCAAGTGATTCACTAAGTTGTAACTACAATCTCCATTACAACTTATCGTTTGGACTTGGTCTTCAACTTTTCTTCCTTTCTGCTCTTCAAATTCTTCCCATTGTGAGATAGGCTCTTTACAGTAATAGGAAAACAAAATTATGTTGTTAGCAAAACAACATAATTTTTTGAAAAACAAATGGATACCTGTTGCGAGACAATCTTAATGATATTTCATAATATCTTAGTTTTGGAAAAATAAACTAACTATGATAACAAAATTAATTAGGTACCTAAGTAGAGTCTTACTTAAGTTGTTGGTAATAGTTTAATTTAGGGAAACTAACTCAGCATGTTGATCGATATTTAATTAAACAAATGACTTATGATATTTTTAGTTAGTTTGTCGAGTTAAAATGAAAGGTAAAATAAATCAGCATCGAAATTTATTCAAAGATGACTCAACATAAGTTTATTTTGCTTAAAGCTATGCTGACCTATATAACATTGTTTTCTTTAATGTATTCTATCACAAAATATTTCTATTTTATGAGTTTCAAGTTTCAAAAAGGATTTAATGCTAATAACAAAAAGAAATAATTAAGTAGTCCAAGGCTAAAACGTGTTAGTATGGAATTTTTGCGTGTTCTCACTAAAATCAAAGGAATTATTTACCCTCACTACATTTCATATTGTCGCACCAAATTGCAATGTCAGGATTTCAAGCCGAGTAAAGATCTCCATGTTGCATCTCGCACTCTCTCAAGCAAATAGAATCAACCTTGAGAATCAATACTTGGTGAGAAATTATTCAACATATTAATCTTGTACTGCATTCAAATATTTTATCTCTTAATAGATTCGAGCATGTCTCACAATGAGAAGAATTTGAAAACCTGAAGAAAAGAGAAATTGAAGACAATATCTAGAAAATAAGTTGCAATGGCTACTTCAAAATCTTTGCCTATAAATAGAGACTAAAGACTGTAGCTACAACTTGGTGAATCACCTGAATTTTTAAAGACATCAAACCTCTATTCAATCCATTTCAGCATACGAAATTCTTAAAGTAATTAAAAGCAAATAATTAATTCTTCATCTATTTGTATCTGAGAGAGAGAGAGAGAGTTCACTGCAAAGAAACCAACAATCTAAAATTTGATTTATATTTTTTCATCTTTAAAAGAATTTGAGTGATATAATATTTTAGAAGGGTACTCAAATATATTCGAGGGATAGTAAGCTTAAAAGGTACTTGTTGTAAATCTAGCTATTGTTAATGGCTTCTTTGCCTAGTTAAAGGAGTTAACACTAGTGGATTAAAGCTCAGGGAAGGTGTTTGGGGACTAGTGGTAGGTTGTTTTCAAACAAGTATAAAATCAAGTGTTATCTTATTTTAACTTAGTGTTCTATTTTAAGTTAGCACAAAATCACTTAGCATTTCAAATCCGCTCTCTCTTATTTTTTACTCATTTTACTTTATCGCTTCTGAGTAACTTTTGTTCAGCATCAGCTTACCAAAACTAAGTCTAGCATGGGCTGTTGGGTTTTGTGCTTCTTTCACACATCAACTGTTATCTATTTCACATCATTCATCATCTATCTTATGAATTCGAAAAGGTTAAATAAAGATTTTAAGTAACCAAGTTTTAACAAGTAAAAGTTATTCACCCCCCTTTGACCAATTATATTAAGCCAATAGGACCAATACTCACAAATCATGGGGAGAAGCTAGGGGAAGAAGTATTAAGACAAGGTATATTTAGTGATCCTGCCATGGTTCTTCTTCATTGAACCCTATGAAGATATAACTAATATTTAGAGAATAAGAGTCCACTGAAGCTTAAAAGAAGAAGAAAGAAAGACAACCAACGAAGAAATAACTAGGCTATCTTAGCTAGTTTAAAAAATTTAATTTTTGTAAATCTTATATGTAATGAATTGTCACGTGCTTCATCACATTGTTAATCACTAAGATCTAATGAAAATACTTTTATCCTTCATATGTGTTATGAGTATAATATTTAATTAAACTATTCTTTTATAAGTATTGCACGAATCATCTTTGAAGATCAAGTATATAATCTTAGAAATGTCATCAATTATGGGGTAGCTTTCAAAAGGCATTGACTGAGTCAAGACATTATATAAGCGTTAATATTGGGAAGATTGTTGAATATGAATCATAGAGGATGCTCAGAGGATGTTTTGTTACTTACTACAAGAATTTTATTCTAAGGTAGTGAAAATAACTCAGAGGAAAGAAAAAACATAAGAAGTTAGAAGCATCATTAAAGGAAATAATATAGTTGCAGAGGACGAAGCGATCTCCGAGTCTTGTGAACATCTTCGGTATCATGTCTCCACTTCGATGTTGGATCGTATCTCAAAGGGAAGTATCCTCTAAGCTCTCTTGGATAAATTAAGTGTGAAAATTTTGTTTCAAATTACTTGAAATCAAATCCGAAGGTATCATGTGAGTAACTTTCCCATACCTTTGCATTTAATTCCAACTACGCAAAAAGAAAGGATAAATGTTAAAAGATACAAGCTGATGTTGACTAGCATGAGAAAAAAATTTCTTTTCACCACCTACAGCAGGCAACACGCTACATTATGGGGACCACTTTCAAGCACCTCCACACCAACGCCATTTCTTGATTCCTAAACAAGAAATTAGTTGAGTTCTAATGGATTAATCAATGCTATACTTATCCTTAAGCTCCTTGAGACAATATCTTGATTTTTAGCTAAAGTCAAAGATCAACGAATATTGAATCAATCCCTATATAAAGAATTAGAGTTGCAGCAAAGCAATTTGATGAAGTGTCAATATTTAAAGAGTTTTCAAACTATCTCTATTGTCAAACTTCACTCTTAAAGCAAAAGAAAAATTTCATTCCAATATGTTTGAAATCCGAGTTAATTAAAACAAAGTTTAGAAACACTAAATCCTTTTCATTCAAATTGTTGTAATCACTAACTTTATGGTTTAGTTAATGTGGGGAAGCCTAGATATAGTGAGGATGGTACTCTCTATATTAGTAAAGCTCTAGTGAGATTGTAAGGAGAGTACTTTCAATATGATATAACATTTATTAATGGTTTGTTCTTTACCCGTGCAGGAGAACCATTAATGGATTGAAACATGGACAAGAGTTTTCAATAACTGGTAGCAATCTCTAACTCTTTGCTCTCATTATTTGCTTGGATGTAGTTTCTAGTTGCATTTAAAGAACTTAAACTCTTAGAGGATTTTATCTCTGAGTAACTGATAATTCATATCCATATTGCTCATAGGCTATCTTAGAGGCTTCAATTAAGCAATTTTACTCAGAACCTTTGAACTGTGATGAAACTTGAAAAGAAGTCATTCACCCATTTGATTTGTTTAATCACCTTTACAGGGACCAACCATTAACATAAAACTCATTGAATTTATTTTTTCCATAAAATTTGACTATACACAATATATTATTCAATATTATTATTTGGCACTAATCTATTTTAGTCATTATTAAAATAAATAAGAGTATCCCTTAGTATCCCTTAGCATTTTTGTCTACAATAAATCATAATATTTATTAGGGTGCATACTTTTGCAAGGGACTGACATTATTTGAAAGGTTCTTATAATATTAATAATATATTTATTTTATTAATAATCAAATATATAGGAACTTTAGTAGACTAGAAAAAAATTTATTCCATTTTCTTTAATATTCAATAAAATGCCAAATGCGTTATTATGTCTTTATGACAATAAAGAATGATATTTTGGTCTAATTTATTTTATTTTCGTAACCTATTTACAAAAATAAACTTTGTAACGTACTTTTACATATTGAATTTTGATCTAAATGTATTTTGACTGTTTTAAGAATCACAAAAATATTTCAATATTATTTTATTTTCATAACATATTCATAAAAAAATTTATTTAGGTAATTATATTTTATCATTACTGTTCTTCATCGTGCGATCATTCTTGAAAATACATTTTCTTTTTGAAAAGTGAACCCGCAAAGGGGTAGACTATGAGCACGAGATTTTCATCTCTCTCATAGAACGATGATGAAGTCTATTAAACTTGGCCTTTTAGATACTTCCACAACTGATGGTCATTTACGTAAATTACATGAAGTACTTTTGAAATAATTAAGCTTTAAATAACCCTAAGAACCAAATAAAAGCAATTTCAAAACCAAATAGGGCCTCTATGAGAGCATAGGAGTATCAGTGACCCTCATGAGCACTAGAGCCCCACTTTGAGGGAGCGTCACCAAGGCAAGACACCTTCACCCCTTAAGGGGGTCGAGGCCCTTCTTAGAGGCGCCCCTAGCAAGATAGGGGTGTCGCCTCCCCTCCCAATTATTGTGGGTGGTTACTACCAACCACTTACGAAGTTAACCACTCCATTACCCATAATCTTCACTTTATTCTTGCTTTTCAAGAGAGAAATTCCTTATATCAACCCCCAACACTAACAAATGAGAAACCAACAATCATCAACACTTTTTAAACCTTTTAAAGCTCTCTCAAAGCTTGAATCATCTTGAAGGAAGTAAATTTGGCGTAATAAAATCCTCTCAAGGTGGATTCTCGTCGAAAAGGTAAGCACTTGAGTTTTAAACAATACTTTAAATCATAAATTTTTTTTATTGAACTTTCATTTTCTAAATTTTCATGTTTGAGAAATGGATCCTCCTTGGGAACAAGGGGCGCTGTGAGTGGACAGCACGGATGCGATGGGCCGAGAGCGCGCTGAAACGAGAGGGGTGGTCCACCGGGGTGTTTAAGTGAAAATAAAAATGTACCAGGTCATGGACCTAGAAGGTTTGAAAGAGAAAGTGGGAACATTTTAGATCGGTCAAACCCAAATCTACCGTCTCTTAGTGTAGAGTCACCATCTAGATAAGCTCCTTCTAGGAATTAAAGTCTTATGAGGCTTAACATTCGGGGGATGGCCCACTAAGATACAGAGATTTGGGTTCGGGATAAGTTGCTTATTTCTTATTGGATCACATAATATTATATCTATAGAAAACCGTATTTCTTAATTTTGCATATTTGCACTTATGTCTTTTTTGAATTGTAATTTATGATTTAACGTGTATGCAGTAAGCAGTAAATCCATACATAAAGCAGTAAATAAATGCAAAAAAGAAAAGATTAAAAATTACATAACCTCGGGGGATGCAACCGCCTGCCTAATCTAATAATTACATTTCCCAAAAATAATTAAAATGAAATACCCAAAGGAAAATAAAACCTAGGCATACATGTAACCTGCATCCACAAGGGTTAGCAAAGGGTATATAACACAACATGAATATTTACATGTATGTTCAATTTGATTTTAGCAAGACCCGTGTGTCCTAATTAAAAACATCGATCATTGAAAATAAAATGTTTCATTTTATTTACAAATATCTTGGTCATTTTTATTTAATGAAAGTGCTGGCATGGCAAGAGGTGAGGTCTGTTATCCAGGAATAATTTTAATTCCCTTCATTGGGGGTATTCTAACATATTTTTTCTCAAACTAAAAGAAATAGAAAATAGGGAGAAGAAATATTACATTGATATTTACAATAAAAGAGAGTAAAAATATTTCTAGATTGACATGTAAAATAACATAAGAAGCATGAGATATAGTTTCTCTAGGAACTCAGAGACTTGCCCTTTCGGTGTGAATCCACTTCGACATATCTGTATGATCCTTGGGAGCATTCCTTGTTCATTTTTAATTGTTGTTTGGTGTGGAAAATAAATGTTTATTTATCCAAAAGATAATAACACTTGGGTTCTAAATTTGTTTTAGAACTAAGAAAATCTAAGGATTATTGTAAAAAAAGAGATGGAAGAAAAAGAGGTTAAGGTTCGGAATCAAACCGTGTTTTGGATCTGAATGTAAGAAAATAATTTTGGTGTTGTTCTTATTGAGAAAATTCAACTTTTTCTGAAAATTTCGAGCTACCTAATACTAAAAATTCCATGAATATTTATAGGTAAAAATCCTGAAAAATCCAAAAGGAAACAAATTGAATTTCCGGTGAGGGGGACCCTCACCGTAATTCTGGCAAGGCTCGTCGGAACTCTGGCAAGGCTAGCCTAGCAAGAAATTCTAGCAAGCCTCTCCAAAGTTCAGGCGAGACTGATTCCATGGTTCCCCAATTTTTTTAAATTTTATTTTTTAAAAAATTAAGTCCTTAAATTAGCGATGAGAAACATTCCTATTCGGAGATCTTTAGATAATCGAAAATCATGTAATTCAAGGATAAAAATCTCGAAAAGCCATCATCATTGAACGCGTGAGCTGGTACAAAATCTCATGCTCACAGCTGCCCCTCGTGTGATAATTG
>CATIWQ010465077.1:0-23472 GCA_949673415.1 Euphorbia schlechtendalii | reverse complement strand
TGATAGTATGGCCAACTTACAAGAGGAAAATGTGGGGGAAGAACAGACACTTGTGGCGGGATAGAATCTACAAATAAGACACTTAGATATTTAATTATACACTGTAGATCAACACATGAAATGACTTTTCTAAATCTAGTGTAAATGAATTAAGATGATTATATAAACCTGGATAACAATATTACTATGCTTAGTACAGGTCGATCTCACATAGCCACATTTAGCAAGTTACCAATCTAAAAATGTTAGCTCACTAAACAGCGTTATAATCATAGATCCAGTGATTATACACAATCTCGTTAACCCCGAAACTACTCTTAAAGTTAACTCAAAATCATATAACTTGATTAATATGAAAGACTAAACACGAAATATACACATAGACATATCATAAACTTCGAACTAGAAAGTATAAGTATAAAGCAAAGCAAAGTTGTAAGGTATGCAAGTGAAAGCTAAAGTTGATCAAATCATATCCACTCTTTAATGGGAGTCATCGATTCCCTCAATTCCTGCGTTTGCTTTGAATTCGGTCTCGACTCGTATAGAACCTCCGCTTGGATGCTATTCTTTGTGAATATCAAATAAACGAATGTTGAAGAACGAAAAATTTTATTGATAAGTGATTTGCAATTACACTTATACAACAACCGCTATAATATGTAGAGAAATCTAGTGATCGAAATAAGGATTTGAATCACTTATACATTTTCTAGCTAACACTTATGAACGTAGCGAAAACTAAATAATTTTTACTCTCTATCTATGCATACATGTGCACTATAACACACACATAGTCACTCACAATCCATGCCACGAAATTGGTGAAGTTTGGAGCCCTATTTATAGAGTATGAAGGGTTGTGTCTATCCATACAAAGAATTGTGTCCATTGGCGAAATATTTCATCACTTCATTGTGATTGGTTGAGAAGCTTTAATCTTATCCATAATGGATAGGCACATTTTCATGATTGGTTGACTTCCAAAAGGTGTCTTTTAGTTTGGTAGTTGATGGCGGTTGATCGTTTTTATCTAGCGGTTGGTAGTTAAGAAGATTTGACCAAAAAACCATCCAGGTCACGACCGCGATATACATGTCGCAACCGTGAATACTTGTTTGGCAATTTTCTATTCTGAAGAATACTAAGTTGCGACCGCGAGTGGTTATCATGATCTTGAAATGTGTTTTTCTTTAGAATTATCCTTGTAACTTTACTGATCTTTGATAGCTTCAATCCTAAGCCAAATCTTTAAGTTCCACACATCTTTTTGCACCTTTTTCACTCTTTTTACATAAAATTCCACTTTAGATCATTTTACTCCCAAGATTTATCTAGTATCTGCATTTGCACCAAAAACAACTACATACCACATGAAATCTTTTATATGAAGTATAAAAATGACTTAAACTATAGTGTTTAGTACATAAAATTAATATGATAATAAGTGTAATTATACACTTATTATCCGATAGAAACCCAAAGTGTGTGACCTCATAGGTTCTCGAAGTGTAGAGCCACTAGAGGTTAACCTGAACTTGACTTCCCATCCGAGAACCTTTAGTCTTAGTGTTCCAGAACAATATGGAACCCAATAACTCTAGACAATCAAATGGGCTTTCTAGCAAAGGCATATGGTCCCCTGATATTCAAAAAGTCACATGCTTATGACTTGATCTGGTTTTGCAATAGTAACCAGTACAATACACTCATTTCATTAGGTTAAGTACCATCCAGTTTATTGAGCTCAGATTAAGTGTTAACTCATGTAATAGCCGTTGCTATCATGGAGTTAGACTTGTTCACGAAGAACAACACTCGCCATAATGTATCAAGATTGACTAGAAAACTCGTTCTATCAATTTTATGAGTGTGTCACTTCAACAAGAGGCCTTAAGGTATAACTCCTATCATATCACCATATCAAGAGCGATGGATCCCATCTTGACTACTCGGCTTACCAACGAGTGATCATCATTATACTCGTAATCACCCATACCATCTTGATCACCAGGGTATGAATAAGTATGACCTAAAGTATAACAACTCCCACACAAGGTAACTAGTATCTCAGGTCTGAGGATATTTGTACTACTACTGTAATAAGACATGACACCAACACATGGATATAATTTTTTTGAGTGTTTGCCTTATAATGGTCTCCAATGTATTACCCGAATACATTCATGTGTTAACTCAAGGTACCACCTTGAGCTTGTGAGATCGGTTGCTTGGATCTAATCCAATGAGTAAGTCTACACATGCTAATCTATCCGCTTCATTGATGTATATCCTTAGTGAAACTATGACTAAGGATATTTAGACTATTCATAGTAACATGTGTGCGCAGTTTTCACACCACATACTCCCACTATTTCCTCGCACTTTCACGCTATGCAGTTGTTATGGACTTTGTCTTATCAATGAACATATACATAATAACACACACACACACACATATATATGTATGATACTAGCGAGATACATAATTTAAAAAAACATTGATAAATAACAAAGATGCTTTTATTATTAATAACAGTAATCTGAAAACTATTTGTACATTATAACTAATAAAGATATATCACCCTAATTGCCTCTGGGGCATACATCATGGCTAATAGAGGGTTCATGAACCCACTACCCCAATCACTGAACCTGGTACTAGGTTCGATCCCCTTCTACTTGGAATGTGGGAAGAATGCCTCCAAACATCTTTTTCATGCAATTTTTGCTTGTCACCCAATTTTTAGCCAAGTTTACACGTTTAATCAATTTTTAAGCACTTTCAAACACGTATGAATGTAAATAAATGCATAGGGGGGTTTAGAGGACTTACCCAGAAGTGAAATGTAACCCCTTTAGCTTTAACAACCACGGTTCTACTTCCCCCTCGACTTACCAAATCGAGAAAATAAAAGGAATAGAAATAAAATAAAAATACAAAGTCTCAAAATTATTTTGTACCTTTTTTTAGAATCCATTGTTATGTTGGATCCAATGTCAAGTACCTAGATTTGCCTTTGAGGAGAGGTAATGAGTTGGTGTTTGCGATTTGGTCAAAATCAAACAAGAATCGGTAATGAATAAATAAATGAATCAAGAGATTTCTTTGTTTATTCAAAACTTCTCACAAGTTTAAGAAAGATTTTTGCTTTTGGCTTTTTAGAACTTAAGAATTATTGAATCAATCATTCTACCTGAAATATAGAGATTTGAGTAATATTTATAGAGAAAATGGGTATGATTTTGGTAAAAATCAATCACTTGGAAAAGAAGGAAACAAATAGATTGATTTTATTTTTGATAAAAATCAATCACCAGGAAAAAGGAAATGAATCAAATCTTTTAATAAATTAGATTGAATATGTACTGATTTCGTGATCTCGCTACCTTTTCATTGATTTAGAATAGGAAAAAATGGCTTAAAGGCGGCCAAATTAAAAGGGAAAATAAGTGATCCTGGTAGCCTGAAATCAATCTCGGTACCGAAGTAATGAAGGCGGTACAAAAATAAATCAATCCCAATAACCTGACTACCCCTTTCATTGATAACTTTGGGTTTATAATCGATTTTGAGGTTTTCGACATGATTTTTGGTAGGTTTCGAAGCCAAATTCGAGTGATTGACATTAAACCTAATATATTCGACTAAATAAAAAATGACAATAGTTCATATTTGAATTTCAAGGTAGTGAAAATCTGCTCACAGTTTGCCCCTCGTACGTCGTTATAGATAAACGTCTTTTACGATCGTGCGATCGAAAGCATGACAGAGGTAAGAGACCATACTTGAGTTGGAGGCCTGTTGGAGGGATAATATCATTCTTTGATTGATGTTGTTAGGAAACAAAAAATTTTTTCCCCTTCAATCAAGAATGATCATATGGTGGTGATCTTTAACATCCTCTGCTTGATATCTATGGCATGCAAGTGTACCTGCTTGTTCGCCACTTTTCTACTTATAAGTTTAATCAACAATGGTTCCAAAATCTCGTGAACTATTGGCTAATCACTGTGCCAAAAAATTGTTCACAAATAAATGTAGGTGTTGTCAATATCTCTTATCACATAGAAAAATGATGATAATTGCAAGTATACAGTTACGATGTAGTTTTAAAAGATATCGAACCCACAGGGAAGGAACCAGATCTAAAGATAAACTAGGGAAGAATAAAAAAATAAAATAAAAACAGATTAGAGATTTTTATGGATAGGAAGATTAGAATGAAAAGTTGAGTAAATATAGATGTGATAGATTAGAGACTCTAAATAAATAAATTTTCACTACGAACAAGTATAGCAAAGAAAACATGCAAGATCAACGAAGGTGTTATGACACACTAGAATAATCTAACAAACCGGTTCAACACACTCAGATGTTCAATAATTCACCGCAAAGCAACACATGAAATAACTTTTCTAAACCTAGCTCAAACGAGAAAAAACTATTATATAAACCTGGACAACATCAATACTATGCTTAGTACGGGTCGCTCTCACATAGCCACATTTAGCAAGTTACCATTCCAAAAATGTTGTCTCACTAAATAGCATTATATCACAGATCCAGTGATTATACATGATATTGTTAACCTCAAAACTACTCTTAAAATTAACGCCAACGCATATAACTTGATTAACATAAAAGACTTAGCACAAAATACGCTTTATGACTCATAGACATATCATAAACTTCGAAATAGAAAGTACAAGTAGAAAGCAAAGCAAAGTTGTATGGATAGGTACCTTTTCATGATTGCTTGACTCTTGATAAGTGTCTTTTCATTGGTAGTTGATGGCGGTTGATTGTAGTTGATCATGCTTATCTGGTGGTTGGTAGTTAAGAAGATAATACCAAAAAACCATCCATTTCATGACTGTGATATGTGATTCATGACCGTGAACCTTTGATTGGCAGATTTCTGTTTCTGAAGTGAACAGGTCACGATCGCGAGGTATTGTCACAACCGTGAATTGAGTTTTCTTCAAAAATCTCCTTGTAACTTCACCGATCTTTGACAGCTTCAATTATAAGCTAAATCTTCAATTTCCACGCATCATTTTGCACCTTTTTCACTCTTTTTTTTCATAGAATTCCACTTTAGTTCATTTTACTACCAAGATTTACCTAGTATCTGCATTTGCATAAAAAACAACTACATACCACGTGAAATCTTTTCTATGAAGTATAAAAATGACTAAAACTATAGTGTTTATATTATAAAATTATAATGATAATAAGTGTAATTATACACTTATCAATCATCCCAATGTTGGCCTCAAAAATCGGTAGAGGGTTGGTCTTAGTGCTTGGTTTAAGTGCAAGCTCATGAATGATCTTGTCATCCACCAGCTTTTGGATAGCCTTCAGCAGTTCTTTACAGTTGTTCATGTAGTGCCCCATAGCTATGTGATAGTGGCAGTAGTTGTTCTTGTCTTTAGGCTTAGGAGGAAAATGCTTTTTCAAGCTCTCCAACTGTTTGAATTCTCTCAATTTTGTGAACAAGAATCCAAGGTTAGCCATGTATGGTAAGATGCCATGATACTCCTCTTTTGGTAACCTAACTATGGCTACCTTCTCTTCCTGTAGCAATTGTACCACTCGTTGTTTTGCCTTCACTTGCACAGGATTGGACTCGCTCTTCTTGTACCAAGGTTTAGCAGCCTGTTGACCCGATGCCTCCTCCATAGCATTGTAACGCTCTATCTTTTCGACCTGAAAAAATACCTCCTGATAGCTATGGAAGGTTTCAGACCTAAGTCTTTTCTGATAAGATGGCAATGCACCATCCAAGAGCTTCACAATCGTTTTAGATAAAGTCAGGCAAGATTGTAACCTGACTTGTGTAGCCATCCACCGGTCGAAGTAAGGCTTGAAACTTTTCCCCTGCTTTTGCCTTACAACCTCCAAGTTCTACATTGTTGTGACCATTAAAGTGTTGAAGCCATATTCATCCACCATTGCTTGAGACATCCCCAATCATAAGCTATATCCATCGGGGAGGTGACTATACCACTCGTTCACAAGGCTCCCTAATGTAACAATGAACAGCTTGGCCATCATGCATTCGCTTATCCTTAGGGCCCTCATTACATTCTGATAGTGTGCAAGATGTGCATGAGGGTCTGTGGTGCCCATATATTTCTCGAATTGTGGCATAGAAAAAGTTGGAGGTAAAGTATCCTCGTCTCTGGCTGTTGACTGCGTCGGAAATGCACCCATCTATCCCTATGCAATATGCCCACCGTGGTTAGCTAAGAACTATTACCATAGTTCAACAATTCCTGGATGTTGGAGTATATTGTTCAGAGTCCCCGAGAATCCACCATATTGCGTCCCTGGGTTGTACAATCCCTGACTCTAGAACATCTAAGAAGGTGTGCCCCAGCATGGCACTGTAGGTTGAGTTATCCCTTGAACAAATGGGATGTAATAGGAGGAGGGGCCTAATTTCTTGCGAAACCACCTCTCTAGGTGCAAATGAAGTTTGTCCTGGCTGCCCTGGGAAGAACTGGCCACCAACTTATGGCTGAGAAGCGAACTCATTCATTATTTGGCCAAATTGCGGCTGACCCTGCCCCGACCCAAACTGGTAAAAAGTAGGGGTGACGGTACCGGCACTCTGAAATACTACAACACAAGAGGATGGTTTCCCTGGTAGAATCGTGCCATTGACATTCAAGTTAGGAACCACATCATATACCCTTTACTCGGGCTACCCTATTACTGTTAGCGAAAGCATTCATCGCTATAGCAATCTCGGCGCTCATCAATGATTGGTTCACTTGTGGGTTCTGCCCCACCCCAAGATTTTGTTCCTCTACTACATTCTCCTCTTGTTGGTTAGCTATATTACTGAAACTGCGTGCAGGGTACTATTTTGAGTCCGAACTCGAGCCTTCACTAGAGTTCGTGTATGGAATTCCTTCTTGATGAGTTGTGATTGGAGAAACGTGGATCAATCGATGAGAAGCCTTGTTCCAAGCCCTTTGGTAGACAGGCTTTTTCCTGACTAAAGTACCCAGGAAGATCATCAAGGTATGCACATTAAGTCATGATGCATGATTGATGCGTGAAATGTTAATGTTATGGTTGGTACATAATGGGTTAACGTACCATGATGCGAGATAAAAATCAATCAAAACAAAGCAGAATCATTAGCCCAAGTGATAAGAATGGGTGAATGAAAATCTAGTGGATTCGAGATCTACACTCTATCTATGAGATAGTGTGAAAGGGGATGATGTGATGAAGTGACCTAATTACCCATGTGGTGATAGGTAAAAAAATTGAGATTTGGTGTCCAATTATTTTTGGGTAAGCGATGTGACATACCCTAATGAAAAGTAGTCCCAAAAAATGCATGAAAACAACTACCGTATGTAGCACATAGATGAATGTTTTGGTTCTTTTTTCCCCATTAGGGCAAGGTCTTGGATGTTAGGGACATCATTATAAAAGGTATGTAGTGATGCATGGATCGTTGCCCTTCGCGAGCGGGTATTTCAGGTGAGTAGTAAGGTTTTTTGAAGTAAGTTTGCCCCATGTGGGCTTAGGTTAGGACATCAACTAGGATATCCTTTAATATGGTTTATGTTCATGTTTGCCTCGTGTAAGCTTTTGGTATGTATAATTTCCTCGAAAGGGCTATGAATCGGATGCCAAATGGGCATTGTACAAAAATTTGAGCATGTTTGTCTTTGGAGTCGGACATCAAGTGGACATCACGCTGAAAAATGGGTAAGTGATGCTACATGATTCTACTTGGTTTCATGCTGTCCTAGGGTGACACGATCTCGAGTGTGGACTATATCCTAAATGTCATGAGAATAACTATAGTTTTGTAATACTTCAATGAGTGGTGCGTTCAAGTGTCTGCATTAAGATTCATGGTTAGCATGGCACATTTGTACAATGCATGATGAATCAAAAAACAATAAACACATAGCATATAGCACATAATATCCAACTTCTAACCATACAACTCCCACGCGTAGGGTTTTTGCCTAGTCTCTATCCTAAGTTTGGTTCATCTTAGTACGACAAGGATACTAAGGAGTGCACCTATAAGAAAATATAATGCATGGTCATTTATTGGGTAACACCCTAGAGGAAATGCCTACGACTTATTTACGTGACGTTTATAAATGGGTTGTTGATGTAGAAGGTTCTTATTGCACTAAAATACACTCCAAGCCTCTCCCTAAATGGGTTCTAATGAGGGAGGTACATGCGATATGGCAACAAGTGCTCCACCCACTCAAGTACTATCTTTTCTTAGGGAGGCAGATTAGTACAAGAGAAATCTCATGGTAATAGGGGTACCTTAGACTTACGGGCTAATCCATTCTATTACAATGTAAAATTTATGAATATTTCATAATTAAGAGAATACGGGATAATGTGATCAATAATTTTTGGCACTTATCCAAAATCTAAAACTTTTTTAAAAAATAAGTTTTTAGAAAAAATCCCCAGCGGAGTCACCACTATGAGCGGACGACACAGAGTGATGCGTCGAGAGCGACCGGAGATGAGAGGTGCGATCCACCGAGGTGTTTAAGTTGAAAATAAAGGTACCGGGTCGGAGACTAGGAAAAAGTTTGGTAGAGAAAGCGAAAACATTTTTGGATAGGTCAAACACGAATTTGCCATCTCTTAGTGTAGAGTCGCCACCTAGATTAGCTCTTTCCAGGAATTAGAGTCCAATTAGGCTTAATGTCCAAGGGACAACCCACTAAGACACAAAGATTCAGGTTCGGGATAAGTTGCTTATTTCTTATTGGATCGCATTATATTAAATCTATAAAAAACCGTATTTCTTAATTGTGCATATTCGCACTTATGTCATTTTTCAAGTTATTATGCATGATTCACGCATATTTGAAAGCGATAAGTAGCGATAAGTCCATCTATAAAGCAGTAAATAAATGCGGAAAGTAAAGATGAAAAATTACAAATCCTCGGGGGATGTAACCACCCTCCTAATCTATTAATTACATTTCCCAAAAAATAATTGAAATTAAGATACCTGAAGGAAAATTAAAATCCTAAAAATACATCTAATCCTCCTTGAACAAAGGTTATCATAGGGTATATTACAATACACTGCACATTTGCTCGATTTTGGCTTTAGCAAAGCCCGTGTGGTCTATTGAAAAATCACGGTAATGGATTTGTCATTTGAAATAAAATAATTCATTTTATTAATATGTTGGTTGCTCATTTTAATTAATGAAATTGCTCGCATGGTAAAATAGTGGGGGCTGTTATCCAGGAATATATTTTTATTCCCTTCGTGGGGTATTCTAGCATATAGCTCTATTAATAAAGAAATTACAGATGAAGAAAGAAAAATGACAACATTCGTAATAAAATAGAATAATAAAAATCCTAGGTCCGCAGATGAAATTAGAAGAAGGAATAGCAGACAATGAGCATGGAATTAGCAGTTCTAGGAACTCAGAGGCTTACCCTTACGGAGCAAATCCACTTCGAAAATATCCGCTCAACCCTAGGAAGTAGTCCTCGTCGTCTTTTAGTTTAGGTTGTTGAAAGTGTGATGTAAATCTCGAAAAATGCTTGCTTAATTCTCGAAATTAGTTCCAATTCCAAAAGCTATATTTTTCTCTGAAAATTTCTGGTCCCGATTACCAAAAATTCTCCAAATATTCATAGGGAAAATCCCAAAAATCCAACAAAAGTAGTAAATTCTGGCGAGGCTTGCTAGAAATTCTGGCGAGCCTTGCCACACTTCTAGCAAGGCAGATCCCCAATTCCGGTATACAACGACTTTTTCGTAATTTTTGTATTTTCTGTGTATTTTTTATATTTTTTGTATTTTTAATTAATTTTTTGAACTAAAGAGAAAAATTAATTAATTTTATTAACAGTCCTTTTTAAATTTAGAGACGAGGAACACTCCTATTTGAAGGCATATGGATAATCGAGAATTGTGTGATTTAAGGATAAAATCTTGAAAAAGCCATCATCATCGGACGCGTGAGCTGGTACAAAATCATGTGGTCACAACCGCCTTAATATTGTTGTGGGGATTTTATTGGTACAGCTGGTCCCGCCCTAGTCTAGGTCTTATACGATGGATATGATTATGAAAATAATAATTCCGGGCTATTTGAAATTATTAACTCTTAGGGAACATGCTCAGGACTGGTATATCATAATCATTTTATTATGCTAAGACTCCACATAGCATGCAAAATAAACAAGGTCCACGTTTAAGTCATTGCACCTATGTCTATAAGTTTTAATTTAACAATTTAAACCACATTTGTAAAACTAGATGCAGAATTTAATTCCCATACTAGAAATCGACTAAGTCATAAAAGTCACTAGGGTACTTTTGAATCTAATATCGATGGAGATTTTGAGGTAGGAGAGGCCTCCCTCAAAGTGAAGGAGAAACCAAGTCCAATCCTTACCAAAATAACCACGGGCAATTCGATTCGTTGTACCACGGATAACTATGATATAAAGATTTCATTCTTTAATTAAGTGAAGTATGGGAAGACCCTTAATTAAAGCATTTACAAGTGTGGTGAAATGCTAATTTATATGATAATCACCTAGACTAAGTTTGAGCAAAAACTTAATCTGGTTATCACATCATTTTCTATAACATGAATTGAACCCTAAGTCATGCATAGCAGACTTTATACAATTTATAGAAAATAGCATTTTAACACATTATTATCAATCATGCATAGCATATGGCAGGCCTTGATTCCACTACTGGTTAATCAAGATAGTAATTGAACATGCAAAAAGTTGCAAGGCAGAATTTCAAAACTTAAAATTAACTTAAGGATCTCTTAAGCATGTCATGATTGATATAATCTAGGTTAAAACATTCTATAGATGCTTTTAGGTTTATAAACCTTATAAAATAAACCTAGCATTTAAGTTTAGATAATTACCAGTTGATGCATGCATTATCTCTTTTGGTGATGGTGTTCCCTCGGAGCAATTCGGCAAAACTTCATTGGCACGAGATTCTAGACTAGGAGAGCATCTACGATTGATCCACATGGATCTTCACCGACCAAAACCTCATTGAGGAAAAAACCGCTAGTAAATGGTAGCTGCTAGACCACTCGAAGACCAACCCAAAAATAAATCAAGAAGGCTCATTTTAGAAAGAGCCTTCAAAAGAATTATTTGTTTGTTTGGAGAAACTCGTTGAGGATCTTGCACAACGAACAAAGAGAGAGATGTCGAACTCGGAGAGAAAAGCTGAGCTGAAGTTTAGATGTGTGTTTAGAGAATAATGAGAGGGAAGACCTATATATGGGGAAAAGGGGGAGTATTAGAATCCCCCTGAAACACTAGGTGAGATGGGAAAATCCCATCCCACCTTAGCAGGTTAGCCACATGGGTCAATTTGATCCACGAGCTAACCAGTGTGCCTTTTGCAAGGCAAGCCTTGGGGGTTTGCCTTGCTGTTACAAGCATGGGCTTGCAGCCCAATAGCGTGCACAGGCTTACCCCACCTGCTAGTGGCTCGTGAGCTTTTCAGCTTAAGGGGCAACCGCATGGGCCTCACTTCGAACAAACCGTGTTCATTTGGGGCCCACTCGTAATGGGAAAAATTCCCTTGCTCCACTCTGTATATTTTTCCCTATTTTCTCTTTAATTATTAATTCGGTCTAACCAATTAATAATTCTTCTAACAAATCCCACAATTTGTATTTTTAGCATAGACTAGTCTATATATTCTTTACTTAGTCTGATAAAGACCCAAAGTGTGTGACCTTATAGGATCACAAAGTATAGAGCCGCTAGAGGTTAACCTAAACTTGGCTTCCCATTCAGGAACCTTTAGGCTCTGTGTTCAAGACCGATATGGAACCCGATAGCTCTAAACAATTAAATGGGCTTTCTAGCAAAGGCGTATGATCCCCAGATTTTGGAATGTCACATGCTTATAACTTGATCCAATTTTGTAGAAATAACAGTTACAATATAGTCCTTCCATTAGGTTAAAAACCATCTAGTTTATTGAGCTCGGATTAAGTGTCAGCTCATGTAATAACCGTAGCTATCTTAGAATTAGACTTGTTCACGAAGAACACCACTCGGCCATTATGTATCAAGATTGACTAAAAAACTCTTTCTATCAATCTTATACTCTGATCAGAGGTTTATGAGTGTGTCAAATCAACAAGGGGCCCTAAGGTACATCTCCCCTTATATCATTATATCAGGAGTGATGGATCCCATCTTAACTACTCGGCTTACCAACATGTGATCATCAATATACTAATAATCACCCATGTCATCTTAATCGCCAAAGTATGAATAAGTATGACCTAAAGTATAGCAACTCCTACACAAGGTAACTAGTATCTCAGGTTTGAGGATACTTTTACTACTACTACAATAAGACATGAAACCAACACATGGATATAGGTATTTCCTAGTATCTATCTTATAGCGGTCTTCAATGTATTACCCTAATACATTCATGTGTTAACTCAAGGTACCACCTTCAGCTCGTGAAATCGGTTGTTTGGATCTAATCTAAGGAGTAAGCCTACACATGCGAGTCTGTCCACTCCATTGATGTCCAGTCTCAATTAAACTATGACTAGGGATGTTTAAACTATTCATAGTAACATGTATGTGCTATTTTTACACCACATAGCTCCCACTATATCCTCGTACTTCTACGCTCTGAAGTAGTCATGGACTTTGTCTCATCAATGTGCATGTACATATTTAATACATATATGATATCAGCGAGATACATAATTAAATTGAAAGCACTGATAAGCAAGAAAGAGGCCTTATTATTATTAATAATAATTCAAAAATGTTTGTACATTATAGCTAATAAAGATATATCACAGTAACTACCTCTAAGGCATACATCATGTCTAACACGAAGACCAACCCGAAAATATTAACTAAGAAGGCTCACTTCAAAATAGATAGAGCCTTCTAGAGAATTCTTTATCGCTTGGAGAAACTCGTGGAGGATCCCCCAAAAATCTCATGAAAAAAAAAGATGTTAAACTTAGAGAGAAAAGCTGAGCTGAAGTGAAGTGAAAAGGAGGAGGGAGCAACTATGTATAGGGAAAAAGGGAGCTGAAAGCCCCCCTTTTTTCCAATATGTGATAGGGAAAATCCCTATCCCACAACAGGTCAACCACGCAGATTCCTAGGATCCACGAGGATCTGCGTTGTGGGCTTGCATTGCCCTGCAAGCTGGGCCTTGTGGGCTCTCCCACAAGCCCAGCTTGTGGACTTGTACAACAATTATTGAGCATAGAAATGATAAACTCAGAATTGAAGTGGGAAGATCCTTTTCTCTTTACATTTACAATGTCTAAATTAAAGAGTGTTTAAGAAGTTGTAAATGAGCAAATCAAAGAGATTTTGAAGATTCCGAATTCAACTGAAGTTTTAACAACTCTAGTAAGACCAGCTTAAGAAAAGGTGAAGAATTCCAATTAGTGATTCAAGTATTGAAGAGGAGTTCAAGACTTAGTCTAATTGGGGATAACTTAAGTGAGCTTTGGACACGCATGTGTAAGTTACATGTTAACCCATTGAGATCTTGGCTAATTCTTATTGGATCAATAACATGATGTAAAAAAAGTAAAGTGGTTGCCAACATAATGTCTTATTTTAATTTAGTTAGATTTCTTTTATAATTTAATAGTTAGTATAGTCTGTTTCCTAGTTCATTTCATATTTCAAATTAAAATGCTTTATGGAATTCTATCCTAAAGCTATTATATCTTTAGTATTTTATTTTTAGGCAAATTCTACTTTTAATTTTGTACCATAGTTTTGCAATATTATATAGAGATATCTTTTATGTGTTTCAGCATAGTTTTTTATGATTAATAAAATTTCAGATTTCCTTTGTGGAATTTCAGATTCTTCTTTAAGTTCGAGTGATTTGTGATATTGTTCTTGAAGTCTTATTTTGATTGTGATCAATTGTTGAGGCTAGACAATTGAGAATCAACCCCATAACATGTTCTTTCATCCAATTCAAAAGGTTGTGTTGACTATATGTTAGTTTGATTGTTCATTTTATTTGCTAGGATTGGTTATGCTATTGCTACCTTTTATTTCATACTCTAATTTTTTTAAAAACTTCGAAGGAACAATGTGTCCCTCCATCGGAAAAAGTTTGGAATGGGTGAAAATTTCGGGATGAACGTCCTAACTAGGTTGATGCATTCGATTGCCTACAAAACACTCAAACCTCTTATTTGTGAATTGCCCAAATAAATACAAAATTCATATACAAATACAAATTAACTCAAAAGCATGCTCGAATCAATCAAGAGATCCAAAGCAGAAAATGAAAATGAATTGTTCCTAATTTTAAAGAAAAACCAGCAACGATATATATTCGCAATGGACAAGTCTTCTTGATCTTGAACTCCTTCAAAGATGAAAATATTTCTCCTCTTCCAAATGCTCCATGTGATAGAGAACCAAAGAGCCATTGTAAACTCTCTCTTAGGGCCATATTTCAAGAGAGACCTCCAAAGCAAGAGAAAATCATATATTCGACTGGGGATAGGAGTCGAGATTCCGAGCCAATTGAAAGCTTTACATAAGATGGACCAACTAACTATACAAAATAAAAATAGGTGCTCGATTGACTCGAATGCTGGATAACAAGGATAAGTCAAATCAGAAATTTCCATGCAACCACATGATAAAAGGAATTCCTTGGTTGGGATCCTCCTATGAAACAAAAGCCAACAAAGAAACGAATTCACAGAAGCATACATGTGGAACAAATTAAGTCAAATGATACCTAAGGATTTGGCCAAGTGTCCTCGTCGAAGATTCCAATGCAAAAAGTGGCTGTTGAAAATCTATCATTTGGGCCGCAATTCCAAATATATGCGTCTCGGTCGCTAGTGAAGGATAAAGTAAGAGATCCCGCCAAAATATCCTCGATAACCAAGGGAGGAAAAATAAATGCAACTGCTAAAAACACCTCTTTTTTCAACTCAAAATAGTTCGATTATTCACCTAAACGAAGTCTCTGTGCCCACAACGGGTGGCCTAATATAACATCCAAGAACAGCTCCATACAAATCCTATGAATCGAACCACTTTTCCATTCACAAAGCTCCCATAAATCCAGAAATAAATCCTTTAGGGGACCCCCCAAAGTCCAATTGTTAAGCTAAAAGCATCCAGAAAAGCTGTTTCCCACTCAAACCATTGTGTTTTTAGTAAAAAAACTCTAAAAACGCTCATTGCGGTAGTAGCAAGATATTACGTCCCTCCAAATCGATGAGAGATTCGAGTGATTACAGTTGAGCAAGTCCCACCAAGATGCTAAACCATGTCTATTAGCGCAAAAAATTGCCCAAAGCGAATCATCTTCTCTATTATATGGTCGCCAAATCCACTTAAGAAGGAGATTACGATTTTTCAATTTGAAATTACGAATGCCCAATCCGCCCAAATGCTTCAGTAAATTAATAGTATCCCTACTAACTTTACAAAGACCATGGCTCTTCGAATCTCCTTTCCAAAGAAAATTCCTCATAATTCTTACTAATTTATTCTCTACCGTAACTAGGAGTTTGTGTATAGATAGCATATAAATCGATATAGAAGCGAGAACCGATTTGATCAAGATTTCCCTTCCCGCATAAGAGAGACACTTCCCTTTCCATGATGCTAAATGAATCTGAAATTTGGTAACTAACGCATCCCAACTACCGATATTCAAGCCCTTAAAGCTTAGAGGAGATCCAAGGTACGTGACGGGAAATTTCTCGACTTTGCATCTCAATTTCAATGCACATGTTTCCACAGTAACATCATCTAAATTAATTCCAATTAAAGAGCTCTTGTGGTAATTAATTTTCAGCCCCGAAATCAATTCGAAACAACGGAGAATACGGATGAATGGCTCGATAAGAGTAGCGTCACCTGGAAGAAAACAAATCATGTCATCCGTAAATTGGAGCAAGGAGATATCCGGAGAGGCGTCATCTAGCTTAAATCTTGAGAGTAAGCCTTTATGTATGCTCGTGTCAAAGAGCCGCTTAAGGCCCTCAACCGCAAGGATAAAAATGAACGGTGATAGCGAGTCCCCTTGCTTAACACCTCTATTAATGAGAATTTGTTTACTTGGGCTGCCATTAATCAAAATAGAGGTTGATGAACTAAAGTGACATCCCCTTATCCACAAAATCCATTTATGGTGAAAGCCTATTTTGCTCATCACCACGTCGATGTAAGGCCAAGAAATACTATCAAATGCTTTTTCAAAATCTAATTTCAATATGAAACAGCCCTTATGACTTTGGTGAGCCGAATGAATTACCTCTGAAGCTATAAATGAGCATTCATGAATATTCCAATCGCGAACAAAGGCAAATTGATTTTCAGAGATCAAATGGGGAATTACCACTTTTAATCTCGTTGAAAGGAGTATTGTCACAACTTTGTATACCCCATGAATTAGCATAATAGGTCTGAAATTTTGAATTGAGCAATATCCCAGATACTTTGGAATGAGAACTGTATAAGACGATTTAATAGAAGAGGGGAGAGCCGCTAAATCGAGAAATTTCCCAAATAAATCCATGAAATCATCGTTTAAAAAACTCCAAGCCCTCTTATAAAAGAAATGATTGAATCCATCCGAACTCGAAGCCTTATTCTCGTGGCAAGAACATACCGCCTCCCAAACTTCTTTCTTCGAAAAATTCTCCATTAACATTCGGTTTTCAATGTCCGATACACTAGCGAATCTGAGGTTTTTAAGGGAAAATGGAAGGGGTTGACGGGCTGTAAAAGTGTTTGAATAAAAAATCCATGATGGCTGAAGAAATTTCTTGATTGTTGTATGATAATGAGTCGTTAATCTAAAGGCAAGTGATCCGATTATTCTAAAACCGGGCTGACGTAGTCCTATGGAAAAAGCTCCTGTTATTATCACCAAGAAGCGACCATTTAACTATAGATTACTGATGTCTAATACTCTCAAAGATGTGTCTATTTCAAGCAAGAGTTCTTGCAGAGTTCAAAGCCCATTGTTGCCGTATCAATCAAAGGCAGTGGGTGGCTGCTGTCCGCCAAGGGTTTAGTCAGCTGCTCCAATTCATTGATTTTATTCTGCAAATTTTCAAAATTAATTCTATTCCAAGGTAAAATTGATTTACTAAGAAGCCGTAGGCGGAAGGAGCGATCGCGATTCCGGTGTTTGTTACAAATTGAAGCCCAATTGTCATAGATGAAAGGAAGAAAATCATCACGCTCCTAGCAATTAAGAGATATAAACGGTATTAGTCCATGATTATATAATGATTGAATCTAAAATAAAATTGGGAAGTGATGTGATAAAGACAAGTCCAAGGTGCAAATCGAAAGAGATGGCCACCAATCGGAAATTCCACATGACACCAATACTCTATCAATCTGAGAGTATGATCTAGAGTTATGCCATGTGTAGCCTCTACCATGTAAAGGAATGTCTAGAAGTTCACAATTAATGATAAAGTCCCAAAAATCCATCAAAGAAGGTGAGGTCATTCCGCTCGATCTCTCGTTCACATGAAATACCTCATTGAAATCACCGCATACAATTACATTCTCCAATAGCGAGATGATCAGAGTTAATTTCGCCCACATAAGTCACCTATCGTTCCAATCCGTCGAGCTATATAAAGCAACCAAGTAAAAACCATAGCTGGCAGAAACTAAGTCGAATTGACCATCTTGAGAAGGATGCGAAAATGGTACCCCCCCCAATAAAATGCAATTCCATGAAATAGTAAGGCCACTTGATAGTCCAATTGAGCTAATGCAATGGGATTCAAAGTTGTTATGGCTCCATTAATTTCTAAAGTGTAATGTCCGGAATTAATTCAACCTTGGTATCAATCAAGACTATCGAGTGCAAATTAAAATTTTCGAATATTTGAAAGAATATAACGTTGCTTCATACTATTAATAGCACCCCTCGAAAATTCTAACTTATAAAAGATAATGACATAATAAAGGGAAGAAAAACCTCGAGAAGAATGTCATTCACGATTCCATGCACTTCTCAATAGCACTAATAATTAACGACTTTGAGCTCTCCTTATACAAACCCATCTTGAAACCATCGGTCCAAGTTAGAAGGGCTTCACTCGGTTTTTTAACATGCACCTGAAGAAACAACCTATTCATATTTCTGAAATACAGTTCCAAAGAGAATGAGGAAGATGCAAGCGTCTCTGGAACAAAAGAAGAGTTGATGACGTGATGAGGAGTTGGCACTATAGCAGAAGAACTTGAGGAAACCAAGACAGCATCCTCGGTAATAAAGGCAGGAGTAGTATCATTCCCATTTGTTCCGAAAAATTCTACAGAAACGTCCCCGACAATAGTAGCATCAGCAGCGCAGAAGGGATTAACAGCTGCCATTTGAACCCGTAAACTCAACAGTTCCAGCCCTGACTATAGATGGAGAACCCAACCTTCTATCTTCCATTGATTCCGCAACCGAGCTCGATGATTAAGACCCAAGATCGTCACAGTTGTGGCATGCTGTGAGTTACCTAAACTTCATTAAGACAGGAATAATAACATTGCCAAATGAAAGGTTAATGACGGTGTCTCCCAGTCTGCATGGGACACTCATAGTGCATGAAATCATATCTAGGCACTCCGACCTAGAGAAATTGAAATCACTTGCAATCAATTTGCCCAAAACTTATACAATCTCCTTAACTAAGCTCTCTGTGACAATGGCTGGGTGAATCCTGAATAAATCTATGATACATAATCTCTCGGTGGGAATGAAATCTATCGAATAGGATTGAACTTTGGATATTAGGTCTCAGAAAGATTGCCAATCACTGTCTAGAAAGCCAATTAACGCATCCTCTGAGAAGAACGAAATCACAATAAGGTCTCCGCTCGCTGGTGTAATAAAATTAATGGTAAAATTCCTATTCCAAATCAGTGAATAAAGATCAGGAATAGTCACCGGATGATGAACTTTAGTAAAGCAAGAAAGGTTGGTCCATTCAGCCTACTTCACTTCGGATTTCAGTTTCAACTTGATGTTATTGATCATTGGAGCGATCACTTCAGCATATGTTCGGGAATCCTTGGGAGAGGCGGAGAAGACTCGGTTTCTTGCTACATTCACTACCGGGGCTGATTTTGGGGTAGGTTTCGGTTCATGATTTCCGTATCTGGCAGAGAAAGAGCATAACTTGAATCTTCCAATAGTGATTACATTCAAGAGGTCCAAGGCTTTGTGGATCGGAATTGATGCCTCCAAAGTAAGAAATCCAAACATTGATTTCTAGCGTTCCTCCTCCTAGCTATGTAAACGCTTCCAATAACACAAAACTTCAAGAAGATATTCTTCATCGCTACTTTATCGTGGCTGGCCGAGAAATTGTGGAAATAAATCTTGTTCGGTGCAACAAGGGGGGAAGTAACGGGTTGGCTGGTATGGATTGGGTTTTCTATCAAGGAATGTTGGCTATGGAGTAATGGTTGTGGGGTTGGCTTAGGGATATAGTGGGGCAGGTTTCCTGTGGATGAACCATGGTGGTTGTGGCTTCTGGGTAAGATTTTAGGGTTCTCCATGATTGCTAGGGTTTGATCTCGACTATATTTGATGATTCCTATACCTCAACTACACTGTAAATCCAACATTAACTTGGAATGAAATTCCACAAATTAACTTCTACACTAACACACCCATGGTTGGCCAAAACATTTGTTATGTGGTTGCTATCTCTATTTTCATACTCTGATTTTAAATCTTTAATCTTATCTTATTTGTGTTTCATAAACCTCAATTCAACTTTTAGCCTAGAGAAAAGGCTCAGTCATCTGACAAGAGTGAAGATGTTGCTCAAAATTCTGAGAGAGGTAATCACAAGCCCCATTCAAGCCATTGTTTCCCTTTCACGTCATCTTTTACTATTGTTAAAGCCGTAGCTCCTCTATCGTTATGGTCTTCAAACAAATTTACCACTATCCTCCCTACATCAACAACCACTTTGAGTAGTTTCTTTTTCGGTGACTCAGACTCGAAGCTTTTTTACTCTCTCTATTTATCCCTAAGCAACTCTACTACATCCATTGCAACTTCAGCAATATTGTTCTTGCGCTTTTGGTTTATTTTGTGGCTGCCTTGTTTTTCCTGCTAGTTCTAACGGTTCTTAGGTTCAAGGTGTGTCTGCTTGCAGAATTTTGGAGCAGCTACTTGTTGAAGCCTCACCGTTGCTCTCCCTCAACCTCACACAGTCAAGTATCAAAAAAAAAGAAAAAAGAAAAAACTAAACATGTCAAAAGTCAAATACGAATCTTATCTAGGTAGCCAAAAGTCATGCATTCCACCGCATAGCCACCTACATACAAAGAAAATTCACCACTTACCTAAGCCCAATGGCAGCACACCCCCCCTACACCCTATGCCACCTTCAACAAGTAACCACCCCTGCCCAGCCCCACCTCACCGCCCAATCCAGCAGAACCCAGCCTCACCTTACCGGCCACTCCAATAGAACACAGCCCCCTTTCAATCTAAACCCTAGGAAATAAAAAACTTACTTCGAGAATTACCCTTGCTCCCATGATGCTTCAACTATGCGTCGTGTGTTTGCTAAGTATGGGGTGCATGGCTCGGTTTACACAGCCAAGAAGAGAAATGCCAAAAATTTGAATTTTGGTTTCATCACTCTTGATGGAACACTTCCCTTCCACGAAGCCATTTACCATCTAAATGTCATATCCATTGGAAACATTTGTTTAAGAGCTTTCAAAGCTAGGTATGATCAATGTACTTCCTTGGTCAAAAGCCGTGCTGCAACCTAGAATAGGCCCCGATCTCAGACCATGAAACAGCAGAAACCAACTTTTCAAGAATCTCCGAGAGGTGGTCGTTCGTATGCAGAAGTTGTTTCGAATAATCATTCTACTTATAACGTTCTTATCAACAACACCTTTTCAGAAGCAGATTGGACTACTCTTTCTTGTATTGCGAAGGTTAGTAATTTGGCTTTAATTCCCAAGCTTAAAGATATCATAATTGAATGAATTTTGCTGTCAAATTCATCGCTCCGTTGGGAGGTGATCACGTGGTCATTGCCTTCTTCTCAAAGGATGCATTGATAGCTTTTATTGAAAGTGATTGGCACTTTCTTAATGATATTATATTGGGTGTTTCGATGTTTAATCAAACATTTCTCAATCGGCATGCTTGGTTTATGTTGACTTCCTTGGTATTCATCCGGTAATGATCACATTACCTTTAATTCAACATCTTTCAGGTTTAATTGTTGGTTTTGTCCACATGGATTTCGACTTTGATTCGCCCAAAAGATTAGATGTGGTATCATGCTTAATCTCTACACCACTTGGCTTTACCAACCATACATTCAGCCTTAATATCAGCAATAGTGTTTACCCGATACATTTAAACTTTAGATAAGCGATTGCTTGCGAAAACCACCACCACCGTGCTTCCCCTTCTAGCTCAGAAACTAGTTCAAAACCGGGCAGCTCACCATCACTGTCAGTAGCGGATGCAGACTCGGATATTCAGCTGAATCGCTGGGCTGGTTTAACCTCTAATGATAAGGAAATGCCAAACAGTTCGGCCCCAATCCCTAACCACACCTCAGATAATTCAGTTGGCAGTAGTGATCCCAGGAATTCGAAATTAAATCAATCCTCTTCTGGAGCATACATATGCAACATGAATAGAGTGTTTCTTTTGTCTCATAGTGCGTCAAGAAATAATAATGGACAGGTTTTTGAGGTTGGGAAGAAATTAGGAGTATTTAATGAGAAGCATAGAGAAGTAATTTTGGCATCCATGGGCTCAGAAGGTACGTCCTAAGCGAATCATCCCTCGAGGTTTTATTAGCTTTCTTTATGTCATTGAATTTATTTTGCTGGAATTGCTGAGGAGGTTTGCGTAATAATTCGAAACAAACCTTTATACGCAAATGCATCAATAAATTCAAGGCGAATGTATTTATTTTTGTTGAGACTAAGATAAACCTTTATGTTCAAACTTTTCATCTCCATTATCTTAGCAAGGCTATTAAACCGTGGCACTCATCTCACTTTGGCAATCTTGAGCATCGTATTAAGGAACTCGACTCAGTGGTTCTTGGCCATACTTCCAATTCAGCAGCCCGCCCCCTAACAGCCGAGTCATCCTTGTAATTGCAGCAACACAGATTAGAACTTCAGCAGCTTTGCATCAACCTTGAAAGCCTCCGACATCAACAATCAAGGGTCTCTGGGACACATTTAAGGGATAATAACACCTCATTTTTCCATCGGACGGCTTCAGCATACTATCAAAACAATCAAATTCTACAATTAGAAGTCAATGGGAACTTAACATCAATAATTGAGGACATTACCAATGCGACGCATAATTATTACTCCTCATTGTTTGCTACTACCCCTGACATCCCTTATTCACTCCGGTACTTGAACTTCAAAAGGGTCTCCGAAAGGCAAAATTTATCTTTAATTTTGCCTTTTTCAAAGGACGAAGTCTTGAATTGTGTGGTGAAATACCCCACTTTGTTTTAGATAATCAATTCACCTTCATCAATGGCCATAGTATTCACGATTGCTCCTTCCTAGCCTCGAAAATTGTTAACCGTGTTCATTCTTCCCACCGATCTTATCTCGTGCTAAAACTTGACTTTCACAAAGCTTTTGACTATGTCTCGTGGAAATTTATCGATGTGGTTCTCAAGAATGGGATTCGACAACAAATGGATCTCTTGGCTCTCCAATTGAAGAAAACACTAAAGCACGTCTATCCTTATAAATGGCGTTCCGAGTTGCTAAGATTCAATTGCATATAAGAGTCAAATAGGGCGATCCACTATCGCCTTTTATTTTCATCTTAGCAGCGGAGGGACTAAAACAACTTGTTAGCTTAAGCATCAATGAGGGTTTAATTCCAGGTTTCAAATTGGAGCCTCCTCAAAGTGACATCTCGCTACTTCAATTCGCAGATGATACACTCTATTTTCTTCCGACTGATTCTACTGTAATTGCCCCTTTTATGCAAATTTTAAAGTGTTATGAGTTGATTTCAGGCCTCAAAATCAACTATCACAAGAGCTCACTCCTTGGAATTAATTGTTCGGAATCTCTTTTACAATCATGCGTTACTTCTGTCGGATGTCGAGTAGAAAGCTTCCCAATTACATATCTTGGTGCACCTCTTTGCATCAATCGGCTAGCCATTGCATCTTGGGATCCTTTAATTTTGAAGTTCGAGAAGCGATTTTCAAATTGGAAAGGGAAGTACCTCTCTTACGCGGGTAGACTTGTTCTAATTAAATCGGTAATTGCTTCTCTCCCAATTTATTTAATGTCGCTGTTTCAATTGCCGTCCTCGATCAATGTTACTTTGATTAAATTGGTAAGGAATTTCTTGTGGAGGGGTGATTCTAATTTGAATGGTATTT
>CATIWQ010465032.1:0-12020 GCA_949673415.1 Euphorbia schlechtendalii | reverse complement strand
TTTATGTTATTATATATTAAACTGAATTGTTAATGTTATCATTTTATTGTATTAGACTATTAGTATTTATGTTATAATAATTATTATATATTATTAAATATTAAAATAATAAAAAAAATTGAATCCGCCTAGTCCCCGCCTTTTTAAAACACTGTATAATATTAAGAAATCAAATATAAAAATGGATAACACAAAATACAAGGTGGTTATAGCATGATAAAGACAAAATACAATGAGGTATAAGTAATTTTTCAAAATACGGGGATGTAGTAGTGTATTTAACTAAAACACATGGAGGTTTTGTATCAAAATTCGAAATAATCTAATAATAGAGGAAAATTTACAGGAACATCCATGGCGTGCCCACATGTATCAGGAGTAGCAGCATTGTTAAAGGCAGCTAATCCAAGTTGGAGCCCAAGTGCTATCAAATCTGCCCTTATGACCAGCGCTTCCACTCTTGATAACACTGCCTCTCCTATTACTGACGAAGTAACGGCCCGATCTTCAAACCCGTGGGCATACGGTTCGGGTCATATTGCTCCGCAAAAAGCCTTTTCTCCCGGTCTAATAAATGATATCTCTAATCAAGACTACATAACATTCTCGTGTTCTTTAAATTACCCTCTTTCGGTTATCCGAGCATTTGCCAACGACCCAAATGTCAAGTGTTCGTCGAAATTCAGCGACCTTGGGGAGCTCAACTATCCATCGTTTTCAGTGTTGTTCGCCAACAAGACAACCGCCAAATACGCTCGCGAATTGACCAATGTTGGAGCCGCTGGATTGACGTACAAAGTGGTGGTGACTGTACCTCCAACTCTGACCGTGACAGTGCGGCCACCCGTGCTGGTGTTCGAAAATGTAGGAGACAAGCGAAAATATACTATAACATTTGCGGCCAAGAAACACGTAAAACCGTCGAGTGAGGCTGAATTTGGTTCAATTGTTTGGAGCAACAAAATGTATCAAGTTAGAAGTCCAATTGCAATTACATGGTCATAGTTGTTGGTCCGTTGTGTTTTTTTTGCCTGTTTGGTGTGCTCAATGTATAATTGATTGTCTAAAACTGTCATTGGTAATCAATATGGATCGTATACAGGATTATTGACATATATGTGTTATTAGTAAAATTAATTTACAAAGGTTAATTGAATAGTTAGTCCCTAAACTTTGACATTTTTTAGATATCGTCCATAATTTTGAAAAATCTTTACCGACCCTAAATTTGGTAATGATGGACTCACTCACTCATTGAGTGCTACATTTAATCTTTTAATTGGTTTGACTTTTCAAAATGCCAACTTTTTTTTTTTATTTTCCTCTTTCATTGAAAGAGTAACTATGTGATTTTGAAAAAAAAAATATTTTACAGCCGAATCATCTTTAAAAAGTTGGACAAGTTTGTGACATTTACTGGCATCATACTTTCAAGTTATCCTAGAGTCAAAGTTGGACCCTTATAAGCCCTTGCAATTGAATTTGTAAATAATAAATATAACATATGTTATAGAATTTGGAAAACAAACCAGCAATTCGGTAAAACTGAAATCCAGTTTTTGGCATTTAATTACAAATTTTGTAATATAAACAAATATTTAGAATTAATTTGTTCGAAACAATTTTGTAGTGGATCAATTGCGATTAGACAATACTATTCATTATAATAATATAATGGTAGAAACATAATCATGATGGAAACCTAAGTGGTTAACTGTATGATGGGGTATAGAAGTATTTCTTTGGGTAAAATGTGGTATAAAAGTTTACATAACAAGTTTCATTTTTTAAGAAAGAAAAGAAAAAAAGCAAATCCCCATGAAATTTCAGGTTGAAATTTGATTAAAAATTAGAAATTTTCACAGTTACAAAAGTATCTATAATTTTATTTATTATTCACCATTTAATGTTTAAAATGAAATTCAATAAAGATAAAGTAATTGTTAATTTGAAAAAACACCGTGGAATTTACACAATTTTCAATTGGCAAATCAAATCATGAAAATTATATCAATATAAAACCTTATTCAAATGACAAGATAATACTAAAATTACTTATTTTTACTGTGGATAAATGATGGTAAAAAATTCCTGTAAAAAAGGGAAAGATATCCAATTTTGACTTCAACAACATTATATAAACGCTGCGTTTTTACAGAAATAGAATACGGGGAACTCATACCAGCTATAAAAAATTTTCTCGGGAAAATTTGGCTAGTAAGAGAATCAAAGCTGATAAAAATAATGAAGAAGAAAAATTTCCGGAAAAGAACGATTGAGGAATCGGAAGACCCAACTAATAGCAAAGCCGCATCGGACGACGAAGAGGAGAGGAGGTAACTGTACTTTTTTCAAAGTTATAATCACAATTAGGGTTTTTAATCGGTTTATCTTTGTGGGGTTAATCAATGGTGAAAATTGGAATTGTAGATTGGCTCTGGAGGAAGTGAAATTCCTGCAGAAACAGAGGGAAAGGAAATTCGGAATCCCTGCAATTCCATCTGCTCAAATTGGGAGTTTTGTATCCAAAAAAGTAACCGAAAAGAACGATCCAGATGGCGAGAAGGAAGAGCTTGTTCTTCAGGATACTTTTGCTCAAGAAACTGCTGTCATGGTCGAAGATCCTAACATGTAAGTCTTTTGCATTGCCAATCAATCCATACTTGAATTAGCTGATTCTTCGAAAATTGCAGAATTTCTCTTTGTTACGGTCCTTTTTTAAAATTCCTAATAATTTGTGTAGCTCTCTGCATATTGTTTTCCATTTTTTTTTTCAAATGCCAGACTCGAATCGATGAACTGGAAAAATCATGAATTACTTAGGATAGTTTACTGTCTTGCAAGTTTATATGCTTAAATGTTGTTTATCAGTGTCTTGCATTGCAATACATTGTGTATTAGTTGGTCTGTTGCTTATGAAAAGTCAATTCATAAGTTGGTCTGTATTAGTTGGTAGCTGATGAAAAGTCAATTCATAAGTCAAATGTAATGTTAAGGACTGACTTGTTTTCGGTTCTTTCCATGTTAACACCCGATATGAATCATATAATGTGATTTTCACTTGTCAAACAGGTTACAGTATGTTGAGCAAGAATTAGCAAAGAAAAGAGGAAAGAACACAGGGGCAACAGATCAAGCTGAAAATGAGTTCAAGAGTGCTGAAGATGAACTATACATAATTCCTGAACATCTCAAAGTAAGCTATTGGTTTCTGGCTGCATTCATAATTTTGCTTTTATGGTCTGATCTTAGTCCTATCTGATTTTTTTTGCCAAAATTGTATATGCTTCATTGCTTCAATTTGTTGAATAATGTAAGGTTTTTCTGCGAACTTACGATTTACGTGCATTTCTTTGTGCCCTATAGTATGTCTTTTCGTGCACCCAAAGGTGTTTTTAAAACTGGCTAGTCCAACCCTAAAGGTTGAAAATTCGATCCTTGGAAAAAGCGCTATTTGGGAGAAATTTGGCCTTAATTACACCCTGTCGGAATTGGGACAACCAATTTATTCCACAATATTACCCTTATTACCAAAAAAATAGTATGTATTTTTGTGTACTTGTAAATTTCATTCTCTGCTGATACTAAGGACAATTCAGATATGAGCTTTTGTTCACAATTGATTATGATTTCCAATAGTTCACTTAAACTTGTTATTGTTAGGTGAAAAGAAGAAACTCAGAAGAAAGCTCAACTCAGTGGACTACTGGGATTGCAGAGATTCAGCTACCTGTCGAGTATTACCTCTGTTTCTCGTTACCTGTTTTCTATTAAAAAATATAAATCACTGTATTTGTTTAAAAATGTGGACTTTCTGGTAAATAATTTTTTCATTGTTGCAGATACAAATTGAAAAATATAGAGGAAACAGAGGCTGCCAAAAAACTTCTACAAGAAAAGCGACTGACTGGCCGTACAAAATCTGAATTAAGCATACCATCAAGTTATAGTGCTGACTATTTCCAACGTGGCAGGGATTATGCTGAGAAACTTCGAAGAGGTTAAGTTTCATAAACCCTTTTTTCGTATTACATTCCCTTTATGTCTTTGTTTTACATCTATAGAAAACATAACGGGGCTTGATTAGTCCGCTATGCTTAGATGGTATAGTGCCTATAAATTAAAGGCTAAATATATCAAAAACCCTTGAACTTGGCAATATTTGCCAGATACCACCCTGAATTTTCAAAAATTCTACTCAGCCCCTTGAACTTGGCAAAAGTGCACCTGTTGCCCCCTCAACGCCACCTGCCAAATTATGGCTGGTTTGACTTTTCAAAGACGTCGTTTTTCTAATTTTTCTCTCTCCACCCATAAGGTGTCACATGGCGTTTAGGGCAAATTGGTGCACTTATGCCCAGTTCAGGGGGCGAAGTGAAACTTTTGAAAGTTCAGGGTAGCATCTGACAGAAGTTTTAAGTTTAGGAGGTCTTGATTCATTTTGCCTAAATCAAATTTTTCACAAAGCTTACCGATGTTTTTTAGGCAAATTTTCATTGGATTTCCATTCATTTTCCTTGTGTTGACAATAATAACATAAAATATTGCAGAACATCCTGATTTGTACAAGGGCAGAGGTTCACAGGATTCAGAAGGCGCTGGATCAAAACCGCCTGATAATAACAATGATGCGACTCGTCGAGAAGCTGCAACAGACCAACTCATGCTAGAACGTTTCCGAAAAAGAGAACGCCATCGAGTCATGAGGAGATAATTTGCACTTCTCGTCAAACATGGTTGGTTTTCTTTGTAGTCAGTCTATTGGACTGCAATTTTTGCAACACAAAACTACTTATGCTGGGTTTTATTTTATGATTCAACTTACCTCCATTTTCATTTTCGAGATATTTATAACCGTTGTCTTGGGATCTTTTTCTTATACGGTCTCGTGGCTGAAATCATTCCACCCTGGGAACATGGGATGGGTACAATTTGGCTGATTACTAATTAAATGACTGCTTAATTGGGATTAATACAATTCTGTAAAGTGTTTGTTTGGGTCTCCAATAAGACAGTCGAACAAAGGTTAGCGATTCTCGGGCTAAGAGTTTGCAAGTAGAAGATGTGAAGTTTTCCTGCAAAAAGGGTTGTGTTCTTCATTGAATCAGCAAAAAGGAAATGAATATGGTTAACATTGTTCCAATTTTCAACTTTAGAGTGTGTATGGCTCTTTGAATGAAAAGGATTAATACCATTTTATGGATAACATAACATTCATTAATTGAATTGAATTTTTTCTTTTTTAAAAATAAAATTAGAGAATCCTGATCCTAACATATAACACTCACATAATTCGTTTTTCCTCTCCCTTTAACTAATAATCCTATATAAGGTACTATTAGAAAAATATTTTCCAATAAATTTATTAAACCCACCAAACCAAACAAGAAAATTTAAGCACAACTGATGTCTTGTTATTAAAATTAAGACCATGTGATTGCAATTGGACTTCTGACTTGGTATGGTTCGTTGCTCCAAACAATTGAACCAAATTCTGCTTCGCCCGACGGCTTTACGTTTTTCTTGGCCGCAAATGTTATTGCATATCTTAGCTTATCTCCGACGTTATTGAACACCAACACTGATGGCTTCACTGTCACAATAACTGTTCGAGGTATAGTCACACCACTTTGTATGTTAATCCAGCAACCCCAACATTGGTCAATTCACGAGTGTATTTAGCAGTTGTTTTGTTGGCGAACAACACAGAAATTGACGGATAATTGAGCTCCCCAAGGTCGCTAAATTTTTTCGAACATGTGACATTTGGGTCATTGGCAAATGCTCAGATAACCGAAAGAGGGTAATTTAATGAACACAAGAATGTTATGTAGTCTTGATTTGAGATGTCATATATTAGACAGGGAGAAAAGGCTTTATTCGAGGCAATATGCCCCGACCTGTATGCCCAGTGGGTTTGAAGGTTGAGCCGTTACTTCGTCAGTAATAGGAGAGGCAGTGTTATCAAGAGTGGAAGCGTGGTCACAAGGGCGGACTTGATAGCACTTGGGCTCCAACTTGGATGAGCTGCCTTTAACAACGTTGCTACTCCTGATACATGTGGGCATGCCATTGATGTGCCTAAAATTCGTGTATTAGTATTTCTTTCATAAATGCAAATTATATATTAATGGATTTATGTATTTGAGAAATTTAATTTTCATTTCAATTGAATTTATACATAAAATATTTTAAACGAATTTGAAGTCTTCTAAAAAGAATGTTCCCGAACATACTCTAAAGGGTTTTTTTTCGGGGAAATCAACTTTTAAGTCATCCTTTTTTTGAACTTAAATGATTCATTTAAGAAGAATAAATTCTAATTATAGTGTAACTTTGTATTTGATGACTTAATTAAAATTTTATTATGGAAGAGTTATAATGAAAGAAGGTTGAAGATAAGAAAAGGGTGATAATTCAATTTTTTTACTAGTGTCAAGGGAAGTTGCTTAATTTCTTAAGAAAACATGGGAAAGTGTGCTTTTTGAAAAATAATGGGGAAAACATCTTCATGGTAGTAAAAGAGACAAGGTTTAATACATAATTTCCCTCGAGTTCTCCCAATCATGTAGTGTCCTCATGAACTTTCAAGAAATGTATGTTGTCCCTTCAACTTGCAAGTAATGCATTGATTTTCTGCTCATTACTAATGTGACAGTGACAAGGCTAGGGGGTGAATAATGTGTTCCATTATCGTATTACCATTTATTTGATATTTCAACATGTGTTACATGTCAATCTACTATTTACTAGACAGTTTAACATTTTAACACGTGACACATGTATATATAATGTACTCCACATCATCTAGTTTAAAGATGAAGGATATATAATTGTATGAGTAATAATATCTTAATCCAAAATTGAATGAGTAACATGTACCATTATGAACAGCTGTCAATTGGACCAACTAGATATGGAAGGTAATGTATCAAGACAGAAAACAATGGTAAATCACCCTTAAATGTAATTTTTGAGAAAAGAATTATCTCACTCATTGTTTTTTATGGCATAGTTTTGTAACAAATTAAAAACACTGGTTTTAAAAAAAAACAAATTAAAAACACTTTTTGTATAAATTTATATATAGTTTCAGGATTAAGATTTTTGAAATGGATAGATAATTCATTCATAAATTACATCCAATTCAATCATTAAGAATAATTTAAAAAATTTATTTTCTTATTATTATAGTTGCTTTTTTTTCGTCCGACTCCCAAAACCATAGAATAGGAACCACCAGTTTAGTAAATGTAAATATATACCATCGTTCCCCCAAATTCAATGGTCACCGTTGGATCAGCAACGGAACCGATGTAATCTTTAATCAAGTTGCCGTCTTTCTTCCCCACTGCCATCGACGGGGCCAAATCGACTTCCGAATCTAACACCTTCACCGCCACATCATCCCTCACCATTATCATCGCCGCTCCTCCCGCCTTCTGAACAACCACCGCTGTCTCCGCCTGTCCTATATCATACATATCACAGACCACAACTTTTCCTTGCACTAATTTCGGTTCAAGAGTTCCTTCCATACGGTAATTGGTTAAATTGTTCCTCCCTTTGTTATAGATCAAATCCGACGGCTTTGATCGGAATCGCTGTTTGCTGTACAAACTGATGTCGAAAAACCGTTGTTTATTTCCAAGTACAGCATAAGCCGGGAAGTCTCGGTCTATGCCGCCGGCAGCTACAGTTAACATCCATGGAGCTACAATTGCAACGGATTTTCTTGGTCCATTGTTACCTACTGCAGTAGAAACGAGAATTCCCAATCTTGTCGCTAAAAATGAACCAATAGCGACGAGGTCCTGATTATAAGGGACGACTGGTGCTCCTAGCGAATGAGACATTATATCGACGCCATCCTTAGCCACTTGCTCCATTCCTCTAAGAACATCGGCGGTATTACAACCTCCATCATCCCCACAAACTTTATAGCAAGCGATTTGAGCTCTAACTGCCATTCCTTGAGCGGTTAATCTGGCAAAACCAAACATGCTCACATTGGCGACAACTATGCTAGTTGTGTGGTCCCATGCCCATTGTATCTGGTGATCATTTTTTCCTATCATCTTTCTTCCTCGAAGGTAATATAGCGAGCGCCGATCAGTTTGTTGTTGCAGGGTTTGTGGTCAAAGTCTTTAGTTGACCTGCATTTACGTGTCCAACATTTCGTGATTGGTGAAGCTTTTGGATTCTGGCCACACTCCGCTATCAAGAACTCCAACTATAATATCTTCGGAAGCTTTTTCGACTTCAGGGAATTCGCCTCCTTCGTGTATTTTAAAGTTTGAATTTAGACCTAAGCATTGTGGGGTGTGAGTAGTTTGGATTGAGTAGACTCTGTCTTCGAAAATATCAAGGATGACGGTATTGAGATTCTTGCTAGAATTTACTTCTTAAGGGTCAAGAAAGGCTGCAAAGCCACGAAAGACAGTCTTGTAAGTGTAGATGATGGAGTTGGAGGAGGAAGTAAGGGACCATTGATGGTGAGTCGAAAACAAGTGGGGCTTTGCGTGTTGGTTGATGTGGATAATGTAAGTTTTCTTATTATTGGCAATGGCAAAGGGAATGGGTAGTAAAAGAGTTAACAAAAAGATGAACACAAGAGTGAAAAAGTACATGTTTGTAGCCATTGAAGCCATCATACAAGATGATATGAAGCTATAGTTTATGCAACTTTATAGTCCGATTTATTTATTTTTTTATTATCAAATTGGAATTTTTAGAGATATGTGAAATTACTTTAGTGTATTGATTCAAGATGCAAAATGTAGATATAGACCACAAAAAAAGTTCACCCAAGATTTAGGCTCACAAGTTGAGGATTAAAATATTTTTCATCCACTATGAAAACACGTCATTAATACCATAAAATAATATTGTCGATAATACAAATAATATATCTTAATCCAAAGTATAAAGATACAACTTTTTTTATGTAGATGAGCGGGGGGATTTTAGTTTATTTGAAGAAAACATATCAAAATGAGTTTCATGGGGATTTCTCGAAGGAAACTTTACCATAAGAAATTGTACTATTTTACCCTTTTTAGACTCATTCTAAACGAGCCAACAGTCAATACACTTTTATTTGTGATTTCCGTCGTTTTTCGGGAAAAAAAAGTTTTGTGTTTTCTCATATTAGGACTAAACTATATAGTTTTTCTATGTTTGTGTGTTTGTCTTTTATATTTGAGATTTCTATCGTAGTTGCCCAGTCCTTTTTATATGCTTGTAAGTTGATCAATTTGAATTATCGGCTTCAATTATTTTCCTACTCGCTGTAGAACTTGAAGTTTCTGAAGGTATAAAAAAGGCTCTAATTTTGCAAACAAGAAAATTTGTGGAATTAAGTATGTCTTGTTGTCTTTTTTATTATTTCCACTGCATATTTATCGATCACTTGACTTAACAGATAATTTGCATAGTATAACCGGTATACAGCTCATTGAACTTCCAAATTACCCAAATAAATATCGAAATTTGAGAGGATGAGAAAATAAAATGACATACAATTGGATATAACATCGGGAAAGAAATCTTCACGTAATAAAGATAATTAGGCCCACACGCCCCATTCTGATACCGATCCTTTATCCTACTATTTTATCCCTAACTTTGTTCTTCATCTGTGTTCAATTTTTATATCATAATGAATATTTAAGTAATAAAAAATAAAAAAAGTACAGAGAGTCATGTACTATTTAATGGAGTACGGGCATCTCTTTCCTAATTTTAAGATAGGAAAAATGATGAAAGTTTTATTGATTATGTAACAATAATAAAATTTAAATGAGTAAATGACAATCGAAAAACCGGATGAAGTAATATATCATCCCAAACTAGGCTTCTTTAATTTGTTAAGGGTGCTAACGATCTGTATTGGAATTTCATTTGATGTAATTTGATTTTTCTTCTTAAATTACTCTACATCTTTCCATTTACTGGGATAAATAGATTTTAAGTTGTAAGTTTTACTTTTCAGTTGAGTTCAATGAAATAATTTGGTAATTCTAAACTTCAAATTTTACTTTTTCTCTCCTAAATTCTTCACCAACTTAATTGGAATGTTTAACTTTACCTAACTCCATCATTTCTGCAAAGGAATGTGTTTTATATAATGTGTATATTAATTTTAGGGAAATTAATGATATTCTTTTTGTTTCACAAAAGGTGTATCATTTGATGGTTTATGTAACTTTTAGAGACGTTGTTAATACAATTTGAGGACAAGTTAGTATAAGCTATTGTCCCTATTTAAATATAGGATTATTCTCCACTCACAATATATACACAGTTTCAAGTTTAAATAATTTCATAGTTTAAAAATAATAATATTGTATGAATTGATGTAACATCGATGCAAATATTTTCGAGGCAGAACAAAGAGGAGAACATGTTGTTTCTTGAAATCTTTATTGCTGCGGATTGATATCCTCTAATGTTGAAATTTGAACATTACTTTAATGTATTAGTTATCTTTTCTACTTTTTGGTAAATGATAAAAAAAACACATTTTCAATTATAGCCAACTATTTTTCAATTAATGGATGAGATTGTGTCAAAATCATTATAATGTTAAAAAAGAATGAAACAACCCTTACCCTATACTGTAAAAACAGAATACTAATCATAGTAATCTTTTTTTACTTATATCAACAAAAGTTATCACACATATAAATATCATACATAATACTTGAGATCATTCGTCTATAGAATAACAAACATATATTCTAAATCTCACATCCCGACATTTATCACATCTATATGTTTATACTGGTGAGGAGAGAGAGTTTGAAATGAAACACAGCTAGCCAACCTTTCATCCATGATGTCTACAGGTAGTGAGCTTTTAGTACAAATTTTATCTACAGCTTCAATACACTGAAAAATATATAGCGATTTTAATGAGTCGCAAACTTAGTGAATATAAACACTAAATGAACTGACAATTGCACAAAATTCATACAGTTACAGATTTACACATTCAATGAATATTCATACTTGTATATTAATACATAAGTCATTTAATATTTGTTGTGACATTACCAGCCAAACTATGGCCCCGGGATACATGTGACATATAACAGATAACAAATAATTCGCTGGCCAGCTTTAAAACAGAACATTACCTTTTGGTTCATGTGAAACAGAACATGACCTTTCGGTTAATGTGAAACAGAACATGACCTTTCGGTTCATGTAAAACAGAACATGTATTACAATCTTTTGGAATGTATGTCACAACTTTTCCTTTTTCATTTCCTTCGGTAATTGTGCATGTACATATATCAATTTCATCAAAACAATTCACCAATACATATACACACATACAAATTCACAATTCACAATAAATCAATTTTCATATCACACATATTCAAATATCACATTTCAGAAATTCATTTGCACATGTTTACCACATATCACAAATTATCAAGTCATATCACATTTGAAATGATTATCACATTCAAATACCACATATTATCAAATCATAGTGTTGTGCGCAATGCGGAAGCAGATCGAATTCAGAGAAAACTAGCCATAAATCGCAAATCGTTCTATAGCGTTTCAAGACTCAGTATACAGAATAAATAGTGACTTTCAGCGTAAATAGTAAACTGATGATAAAGAACACACACAATTTTAACGTGGTTTCCGAAATTCGTTTTACGGGATTCCGACTATTGCACGGGGAAAGGCACTCCAGCAACGCTTTATTGATCACAAATAAAGAATGTACTGCCAGCAAGTCCAATTACAACATAATATCGCACTTCTCTCAAGAACTCAATAGGATTTACAAAGTCAGCAAGATCCTATACAGATGAGAAGAGCCAATAACAGACAATTGAGTACAAACAAGATTTACAGAGCATAAGCCTTAAAAAATCGAACAAGAAGAAGAGATTAGAGCTAGTGAACCCAAGAGGAACCCCAAGAATCCTCTTCACAGAATCTTTCTCTACTCAACAGATTTCACTCAGCAGACTCTACTCAGCACCCAACACTCA
>CATIWQ010464992.1:0-21787 GCA_949673415.1 Euphorbia schlechtendalii | reverse complement strand
CTAAAAATTCTCGGGGATAATTGGGTGTGAGGTGAGAGTTTTGTAAACACTGTGTAACTTTCTCCATAATCAAAGTCTGCAGCAGCTCCGGAGAGGTAGGCGAAATTGGCCGAACTCCGTTATCAAATATTGTGTTATTTTCCACTATTATTTTTTCGCATTCCATTAAATCTGGTAGTACGGGAATTACCGCGTTTATTCCCCAACACGAACATGGACCGGTCCCGCGGGTCAACGAGCTCGTGCCTAGGTATACTCTTACACAAGAATATTGGTCATGATTATATACTCATGAATCTCTTTTCTTGTAATCAATATGAAATATTTGTTCGCCAAAGAAGATTGACATGATTGTTGGAGGGCAAAAATTATGAACTCTCGAGAACTGGCCCTGAGTATAGATTAGAAATTCAATAGTTAGGGGTCCATGATCAAAAAGAGTCCAAAATTGTGTATGATGCATTTATAAATATACGTAACTTCAGGTAACTTTCTAAATTGTTTTTAGATATTATGTATTTTAAATCGTGTTTTTTTAAAAATATATTTTTATTTTAAAGAAATCATTTTTTTATCAAGTGATCTTTATTTCTTATTTCAATTAGGATTTTCAAATTGTAATACATGTTTAGGTTGCCAATAACATACCGTGAACTAAATACTCAATATCACACTGACTATGAACACCACTACATTCCTACTAAGAATTATCCACTTCCTTCTTAGATATGTTGTAGCATTTATAAGTATTTTGTCCTTTAAGTTTGTTGTCTTTTTTCCTGTTTATTGTTCTTCAGATCATGGAATCATGTGTTATTGTTGTTATCTAATGTGACTAAATAAAATTACATCTCTCATGGGCTATAGCTATTATATAAGACAAAATATAATGCTAACAAAATTGAATGGGCTATAGCTATTATATAAGACAAAGTATAATGCTAGAAAATTCTATATATTCTTCACGAGATATCAATTGCTAATTTAAGGTGGATATTTCCTATTTATAGAGTAAATCAAAATGAGCAAAAGATTTTCATCGAACGCATCATTAAATTTCATTCGTGTCCAAATTGCTCCAATTACACGATCTTATCAATTGCACTTAAAAAAACAAAAATGATACAATGTTCATCAAATAGAGTTGACTCATTATAATCTGGTGGAGAAAGCATAATCAAATTAATATTATACAATACAATGTGAATCATGTAATCATCTCTATATAAACACCTTAAAACAACCCTTTCTCTTCATCATTAAATTCTTAATCTCAATTCTCAATTTCACTATTTTTCTTGTGCAAGTGCAGTGTACATTGAAAAACCTTGATCTATTTCCATATCTGTTGCTATGTCTACGCACTACATTGTTTATACTTTGATTTATGTATTTTTATGAAATACTATATAATCTAAATTTTATGCTTCGGTGAATGTATAGGAAGAGCAAGAATGAAGCTGATAATGGTTGCTTTGATGGTGATGATGGTGGGATCATGCCTGATCGGAAATGAGAAAGCTGTAGCCATTGAAATGAACCAAAAAGGGGCATCAAGGTCCCGACGCCTATTGGACACCTCCGAATATAAGCTTAATGATCAGCTTAATCACCATGAAATCCCTAGGGAGAAATATCCCGGTGGTGCATAAAATTAATTAAGGTCAAATTAGGGTAACATGATCTCCTATCAATATGAGTGATGATGTATAAAGTATAAGACATTATATCTTTTAGGCACAATAAATAACACAATATGCATTACTAATCTATTTTAATAAAAAAAAATATGTTGTTGATGCATATTATGGTATTTCCATGTTACTCGAGTAATTTGATCTAAAGTAAAATATTGATGGTTGTATCTATCTTTTCTATTGGATATAATATGTTAAATAAAACTTCATGTAAGATTATATAGTTATAGAGGGTGAAGTTTTGAGTTAAGAACATTCAACTTCTCACTATGTCTAATATATAATTTTACACATTTCGATAAAAAAAATATTATTTATACATATAGTCCTCAACACACCTGATTAACCCAATAGATGTCATATGAAGCCCATTAAAATGATCCAAACCCAACATGATACATCAAAGACTTGGCAAAGATATTTGCAAGTTGTTTGGAAGTTGGATAAACTAAATATATGCATGTATCACTTTCGGTCAGTTCTCCAACAAAAGGATAATCTAATCGTTTCAGCATAACATTGATTGGACTAATGATGGATAATCTATTTTCGAGAAACTGGACTAGTGGAGTGGCTTAAGTCCAGGGTTGAAAATGGGGCTCAAAATCTCCGAATACGATGGAGATCCGCTAGATAAGGATAGAAAATTCTCGATAAGAATTACCCACAGGTAGGGAGTGAAGAATTTTTTTTATTCGAAACCTTAATAGATATGGAGATGAGGCAGTGGCGGATCCAGAAAAATTTTACTGTGGTGTCCATATATATCATACTAAAAAATCTTTTATATTATTCGTAAAATTAGTTATAAATAATTATAATTTTTTTATTATAAAATAAAAATGTAAAAGAAAAGGAGAAAATACAGATAAACTTACGAAGATATATAAATATTTACTTAGAAAATATGTTTTTTTCTAAGATAAACTAGTATCTTTAATACTAATATGGGATCCAATGATAATTTTTTACGGGGTCCAAATACAATCTACTTATATATTTATACTAATTTTTAAGAAAATATGAGGTCCAAGGACCCCACATCCCCTACCATGGCCTCGCCACTGTGATGATGAATGCATTCTCCAATCCGATAAATCCCCGAACCCGACACTAATATACCTCCATTGAAAAATCTTCAAATATTTTTTGAATTATGCCCAAAACCTCCAAATATTTTCTATATATTATAAAAATTATAGTTTATATTATATGACATATGGATATGGGTTTATTCAAAGTCCTTTTTTAAAGGGCTTTTTTCACAATCCTTTTTTAAAGGGCTTTTTACACAAATGCAGGAATATGAATAAATAATTTAAGTAAAAATATCATTAATTGTAAAAATGTCTAACTAATTAGATTTAATTATAATTTATTGAAACTTATTAACAACAAACTTCTTTCTTAATTAATTTGAATTTTTTTAACTTAAAACGACCATAACTTTCAAATCGTTAATTTTTTCGAAACAATTCTTTAGAATATTTGTTCGTATAATTTTTATTTTTAAAACAAGATCCAACTCGATATACTTTCGACAAAAAAAATTGAAATTTAAAATTCGTATAATTCATATTATACGAGTTTTCATTCTGGTATAATTTTCATTATACCATATTTCTTTATATCTGATTTTTTCCAGGTGATACAATGCGTATTATACGAGTTTGCAATTTAGTATGATTTTCATTATACCAGATTTTTTGTATAAAGAAATATGGTATAATGAACATTATACCAAAATGCAAAGTGGTATAATATGAATTATACCAATTTTTGTCAAGGATATATCAAGTTGGACCTTGTTTTTTATAAAAATGAAATGAACAAATTTTTCTAAAGAATCGTTTCGAAAAAATTAATGGTTTGAAAGATATGATTGTTTTAAGTTAAGAGAATGTTGTTATTAGTAGAATTGTAATTCACATAAAACTTCAAATAAGAAATATAAAAAGACAAAATTACTAATATATTCTATTTAGGATAAAATTACAATTAAATTTAATTCATTAGTATTTCTTACGATTCACCTTTTATGTATATAGATGGAAGAATAATATGGAAATGAACCAAATGTAGTTGATTTTGATGTTTTTATCTATACTTTGAACATTTTATCTCAAGTTTTATGTTTATTTTCTTAGGATATATTATGTAATGTGATAGATTTTTTAAATTATATATTTAGACTTCAAATTTATTTAGCGTTAAACATTGAAACAATTTGATCAAATAATTTTTTTAAATAATGATTCAAAGTTTTTATTGAATAAAACCTTGAAAATATTTACATATTATTTATTTAAATAGGGAAATGGAGAATATCCGATACCCGATGGAGAATCCCCAATAAAGAAATGGAGGAAAAATTATCCCTGAATCTTTAATGGATATGAATATGAAGAATTATTTTTTCCAAAACCTTAATGGATATGGAGATAGGGAATGCATTCCTGCTCCATTCAACCCCGTTTTCATCCCTACTTAAATCCAATTTCACCTTTTCTGATTTTTTAAGGATAAACTGGATTTAAATTACTTTTGAACTCTTTAAAAGATGGAAAATAGATAATAGTTACGTAAAAAGCAACATCTAAATATATTTTAAATCTGACAAAACAGTAATTATTTCCTTTTCCTTAAAAAAAAAAAAGGAGAATACACATAATTCTTAAGCTACTAAGTGGGCCATAATCTTGTGGTTGTAATAAGTCCGGAATTGTTTTTCCAGGTCTTACAAAGTTAGGTTGAAGAAAACTTGGGATAGCAGCTTTTGAATTGAAAAACAATCTCTAATTTTAAAATGGCTGAAACAAATAATTAAAAAAGTAGAAAATTGGAATAAGAAGAAAATGAGAAATGACTAGAAGAAAGCATTTGTATTAATATTTTTTTAAGTGGAAAAGGTTATTCAAGTATTATAAATTTGTCGCCGTGATAAATGATTATGGTCCTCTAAAATGTATGTACAAATTTGTACTAAGTTTCTAAAATATTGAGTAGCCAGGTAATCAATTCAAAATTATATTGAATTTCAATATTTATTAAAATTTGTTATTTTCAGGAAAATATTGTGCAGGAAAATATTTTCTGAATTTTCCTACGTTTGTTTGATTTGGAAAATAAGTCAAAAAAAAATATTGTGCGAGTCAACATGAAATGTAGTATAAAAACTGTAAACAATGCAAAATGTTTTCCCATAAAAAAGATGGAAAAACATTTTCCCTTATTTTTCTACTTCAACTTCTCTATTATTACCATCTTCACTTCTTCCACCCACACTAATATATTCATTACTATCTCCATCCCGCTATCTCCACCATCACCACCACCTCCTTCACCCACCGTCACCATCACCATCACCTCCACCTCCACCTGGACACCACCATTTCTTCCACCCACACCACCTCCATTTCTTCCACCCACACCAACATATCTATCACTTACTCTACCATATTATCGCCATCACGACCATCACCACCTCCTTCATTTGCCGCCGCCGCCACCACCACTCCCTCCACCACCATCCATACCAACACATCTACTTCTTCCTCAACACCGCTACTGTCACCACCACCACCCCATCCACCCCGCCACCACCACTTCCTCTACCTATATTACCACCACTATCTCCACCTTCACCACCAAATTCATCTTCTCAATCTACATTTATTTTTATATAAAAATGTGATTCATACTTATAATTTAATTTTCATATAATAATTATTATGCTATATTTCACATAATGTAATAAGTTATATATACTTGTATATATAAATAAGTTAAATTAGGATTTTGTATAGTTAAATTTGTGGTTGGAAAATATTTTTCAGAATTGTAAATAAACATCAAAAATATTTTACATTGATGTAGTCAAACATAAAAAAATATTTTATTTTCTTGCATAACATTTTCCCTTGCACAACATTTTCCTGCAATCAAACGAGGACTGAATTTCAATATTTATTTAAAATTTGTATTCTTCTATCCAGGTATAAAATAAATGATAGTCAACTAATGTAGCGGAAGGATCGAAAAGAGAATAATAAGCGAAATCCATTAACATCGTAACATCAATATACGATTCTTCTAATAATCTTAAAAATCCCAACCTCTAAAATAATTAAGCAAAGTCATAAGAAACATTTTTCTTATTCATCATAAACAAAAATTAACACATTACATTGATGCCTTTTTATAGGATATATAATTATTTTAATAAATTCCTAGAAAAATCAAAAGTAAAAAACTACTAAACTTTCAAACTAATAAATGAAAATGCTAAAAAGACTTACTAATTTTCATTTTTTAATCAGAAAGTCTAATTTCAAGCTATCGGACATTGAATTTGATAGAATTATGCAAATCGATCAGCACATATAACCCCATACAACTTCATCCATTTCCATATGTTTATCTCATTATGCATCATCAACCATTCATTCAATTTTAATGGTTAAAATAAAATTTTAATTGTCTGTAAAATCCATAATGGAATCAAATCTCATTCATTAAAACTAGATAAATAGTTAAAATTTACTAAAATTTACAAATACATCAAAGTTGAAATTCAGGTAATCCTTTCAAAATTGTATCATTTGGTTGATTCTTGAGTAGTGAGGGATAATACTGAAATGACTCGTCCTTTATCGGACTAAAAAAAGTGCATAAGATAAATATTGCAAAACAAATAAAATAGCAAAACTGTTTTGCACTTTCGAGTCATACTCAAGACTTAGTATAGGAGCCCTGTAAAAAATGATTTCAAGTCATGACAACAATAACCAAGTCTTAATCCAATGTCAAGTAAGATCAGCCGGTTCCAAGCTATTCCAACCAAAAAATTGTTAGGTTGCCATGGGCAAAGAAAACATCGAGTCAATTTCAAACTCTAGAAATCATACGCTAAGCGTCAAACAAAATTATGGATGCTCAAGAAAGACACATTAACCATGGTATTCAAGATGGATCTTCAACAGCCAATGCAACAAATACATTGGTCAAAAGGGAATCATTTTTCCCCCTTATTTTTCATTCAGAACACTACTACTATTCCGCATCATATCATAAAATCAACCCGCAAAATCCCGAATCATTTGCCCTCCGAATTGCCTTCTGATCTGATCTTCACGCGGCTGCATCTGGGCATTCTCGTCAGTGTGTCTAAGGCCTAATGTTAGCGAAACGGCTCCAACCGCTCCGATGTCAATCCCGCTCCTTTGGTACGGTACGAAATTCATTACCGATCCATCCATGCCACTTGGAACTTCATACTCTATTCTCGATCTTTTTTCTTGATTCCATTGCTCATTGTTCATTTGCACTGAGCACTCTAGTTGCTTGTTCGTCATAGAACATGAACCCACATTGTTCAATGTGTGTTCATAACTCGGCTGGCTACTACTACACTCCGTGGATTTCCCTTCGTTGTTCCCGCAATTTTTGTTCGTTTCTGCCATACCTTTTGTTTCCAGCATATGTATTTCTTCCACCATCGGTTTCCAGACCCGAACACGAGCATTTATAAACCAATTCGACACCTACAAAAACCATCCATCTTATTATAATTCATAAGGCCGGTCCTGACATTCCGATGGCTCTAATAAATGAAAATACGGGCCTCTTGACCATAAGTATAAAATTGAAATATTCCAACAAATATTAGATAAAAATATACCATTTTAAGATTGTTAATAATGTATTCCAAAAAGTCACTCTTGGCCTATACCTAGAACCGGCCTGATAACTTGGATGCTTTTGTAAACCAATACAAATGCAAGTTTGACAAGAACAAAATAAAGTCTTACTTGGTTTCGAGACAGTCCGGTTTGGTTTGCTAGCATGTGCTTATCGGTGTCGTTTGGGTACCTACATCACAAAATGTAAAACGAGTCAAGTTATAAACTAAGAACAAGCTTTAGAGAAGAAAAAAGACGACAAATAAGAGAAGGAAAAAAGCGCACGGGTGGAGAAAATGTTCGTATAGCCAAGCTTTAAGGATCGCAACTGCACGTTCCGGAAGGCCTCTTTGGGGCCTCCAGACATGTTGCTGGGGCTCAAAGAAGTTCGAATTCGGTCCACTCGATTTCAACCTCGGTTGACTTTGAACCATGAATTTCATCTTCGATGTACTTGGATCGCCTCGGCTACTACCTACATTGGGGGATGCCGAATCCTCTCCAAGAGCCCTAGTAACTCGCTTGAGCTGATCCGATATCGCATGCTTTAGGTCTCGAAAATTTCTCGATACCGTCTTTAGAGACAGAGAAACGTAAGGAGTAGCAGCGCTAAGACCAGCAACTGCCTCGAAAGATGATGCCACCATTTGCATTTGAAGCTGATATTGCTTGTGCTTTCTGCATACCTTTTCAGCAACACAGTACAGCAAGAGTCACACAAATACGGTCAAACTAAAAATCAGCTCCAAAAAATTATGAATTTCGGCTTAGGGGACAATTATCATTGTCGTCTCACACGACCTAATAAGTGTTTGGCAAGTTGAGAACTGCTGGTAATCAATCAGCTCACAGCAATGATGGAGTTATAATTAAGTGACAGCAACTTTTCTGTTTTTTAGGCAAAGAAGTTGCCATAAAGTAATTATCTTTATAAACAAGTGGAGTGTACTGTTTAACTGGAATGCTTTTGCATGACTTTCTACACTGCCTTACATCTAAAAAGTTGAGGGGACCTATTTTAATTCTATATGTAATCAGAAATGATTATTTTCACATGAACATGTCCATTTTTGGTTAATACTATTCACAATGTGGACCATCTGGATCCTCTTCTCCTTGCCTTAAATTATACTCCTAAATCCATATAATATATTCAGACCTTTTGACCCTTTTTCTGTGTTCTAACAGTTTATGCATGATCTTAATCTTTGGACCTTTAGTATTCCTAAAGTGACATTAATGGGACTTTTGATATTGGATTATTCATAGCATTTAACAAATTATACCAGCAAAAGTATACTGCATTATGATTGGCAAGAGTAGAACGGTCTAGTGGTTAAGACTGAAGCTCTGGACTCCAGAAGTCTCAGGTTCGAGTCACACCCGTTGCAGGTTGGAGATTTTTCTTTCCATTTAATGTATAAAGCCCAAATGAGACAAAAAAAAAATATATTTTTGAAAAAATTAGTACATGAGATAAGGATGGCTATTTTATTTTACCCCTATTACTTGAACTTATGTCTGTTGCACCCCTATAGGTTTGGCCTTCACTTTTATTCCTCAACTCTTTCATTCTAATCAAATGGTTTAGTTGTTCGTTCATGGAGCGAACCGTTAGCCTAGATGACTCCATATGACACTTAAAATACCGTAAACAACGAAAACAATCAACAAGAGCTCAATGTGTCAAAATAAAAAAGAAGTGGCTGTATTATGTGAAATAACAGTGCAAAGCACAGTACCTCGTTTAAAAAAACTGACAATATATATTTCCGAAGTACAAGGATCAGGATTATATATCTAGTTCCCAAATAATTCTCGAAACATTAACGCCAACCCTACTATACCAGGAAACATACACATCGACAAAACAGCACGAAATAAAAAAGATAGGTAATTACTTTTATAGTCTTCCAACTAAAGTTTTCATATATTAGACCCAGATTTCATTTTGTAACACATAAATATTGTGACTTCGCTAAAGGGAAGCAAAACAAATACCAATTTGCAATATTTTGGAGGCCTATGATTCATATCAGCATACAATAATACTTTTATACCGTAAAAATCATAAACACATCAATCGATGTCAAGGTTGCAACTCAAAATTTGGTTGGTATTTTAAAAAAACCTAACACTTTTATTGCAGTAACATGATGAATAAAAACTTTCTTTGATGGAATGAGGTTTAGAGTCATCCATATAATTTACCGTGAAACATTCCATGAAGTTCACTAGAATATTGGACTAAAGAAAATAAGTTAGAATGGAAGTTTTCACAGTATAGTATGCCCCTACACTACAATTTTTAACCTTTGTTGACCACAATAAATTCTAACGTAGACTTACCAACCTTATGCACTATTTACTTTCTCTCTCTCCCCTCAAGAAAAATCTTTCTATAAATTCTCAAAATATTTTCTAGTGAGTAAAATTTATTTACAGCTGTTACATATGACAATATGAACGTGCTATGCCTATACGCACCATTAAATTTGTTACATATCATCCATCAGACTGATATTTGAGACGTATAAACCCATGTTTAAAATGGCTCAAGTCTTTGATTAAAAACTTAATTCCCCATATAATTTCCACATATATCAAAATTGTGGAGAAAAATGCAACCAAACTTTTTTTAGTGATCATTGAAACATGCACAGTGATTGAACTTTATCAAGCTAAACAAATTGCATTTAGTAACAGTAATATGCCAGCCAGATGCCAACTATGCGCTTATTAACAAGCACTAATTTTTGTTCATTCTAATAATTATCTTCTGTACCTTAAAGTTAATTAAGCGGTAAAACAAAAGGAATTAGCACTCAGTTTCCTTTTTAAAAAACATAACCATCTAGCAAAGTTTCTAACAAAAGAATGAATAAAAATGTGAGACAGTAAATTAGAAGGAGCTGAAATTTAATCCGTTACCTCCTCTTGCAAATAAAGCAGCTTTGCTTTCTTTTGCTGATACTCCGGCCGATATGATTCGCCTGAATTAGTGCTCATTCCGAAATCTCCAACTGCAACATTTGATCCATAAAATGCAGCTGAGGATCCGATCATCCCACATTCATTGCTATTGCCTTTCGTTCCAGCATCAGACATGTCACCTACCGATACTATAGAAGTGTCTGGTTCACCGCAAATTCTTGCTGGGATATGTTTCGCACCGTTTGAATTACAAAACTGATCCAACAGATCTTGAGCTGGTTTCAAAAATTTCGAACTCTTTAGAATAGTCGCATAGCCTGTAAATGGCCCAAAAGGACCAGCATTTCGAGCAGCATGATTACTTGTCCCGATCATTTCATTAGCTGATTTACTCGATGGCTTCGAGTGACCAGATTTGACGAGTTTTGGTTGCGAATAATCCGATCCATATCTGTCTCCAAGTTGAGTCATCATATTCCCTCGATAAGGCGGATTCGATGAAAGCGAAAGAGATAAACCTTGAGTACTATTATCACAGCTTCTGAGTTCTTCATGTTTCCTTGTAATAAGACCCAGCTCATTACTCCATTGATGAGAGTTATCAAGGTATAAAGAAGTTGGAGTAACAACATCTTGGAGGGGTGCATTGTTGTGATTGTAGGAAAATTGCATCTGATCCGGCCTCAGCTGCTTGGGAATTTCATTATTCAAGGTTTCAATATCGTGACCGTATACATTGTTCATGAAATGAGGCTTCAAATATTGAACAGAAGCGGAAATGTTGGTAATTCTTGCATTATTTGACAAGACACTAATTTCCTTACCAACTGATGGAGATGTTCCACTTGCGAAATTATTGACTGTCCAATCGTAGTTTTGATGTGAAGAATCGACACTTCTCCAGTTGTCAATATTGCTGCTAATTTTAGGTAAAACTGGATTGGACATGTTAGCTACTGGGGATGACGATGACGAGTCTTGTACGAAAGCCGTGTTTCTTTGTGATGTATAGTTCAACATTTGAGTGGGGAAAACATCAGTGTTGTAATAGACAAGATCTGGGTTTAAGGATTCAAAGTTTTCTGGAATTTGAGACGAAGAGGATTGAATTCGGAGCTTAACTCGCCGGCTTTGCTGTGCTATATGCGATTCAGGCCTCCAATTGCTACTGTCCATCTACAGAAGAAAACAAACCTCAGCCGTTGCAATCTACCAACGATCATGAAGTTTTCATAAACGTCATCGTTTCTTGTAGTAGACTTAACTCCCACCTGCGAAATTTGCATGTAATATTATAGGCTAATTCATACTGTAGGGACTGTAGCAAAAACATCATTAGCAAAACACATAGAATTAAGATTGAGTTTGATGAAAAGTGAACTGAAACACAGAAAGTTCTTTTTTCTTGTACCAATTGAACTCAAGAACACTGCTAGTCAAGAGAGAGAAAACTAAACATGAATTTTTTCACTCAATCACAAACATTTGAAATATTTTTAAAATTACTTGATAGAGATGGAGATGAGCAGGAGCAAACTTTAACGTTTACCCACCAAAAAAGCAAATTAAAAAAAATTATTACCGTCAAGAACTGTTAACCCTAGTTTGTAATAATACAACACAAATGATTCAAACCTCGTATCAACCATGTGATAATAAAAAATACAAACAAACTGAAGCTGAAAATTGCAGATCCCGCTCATGGGAGTTGTAAGTTAAGGTTCATTCTCCAACCGTGTACTTAACAGAAAAACAAAACTCAACTAAATGGGAAAAAATAAAAATCAAATTAAGTACCACAAACACAAACATCATTTGCATCAAATCCGAAGCATATACTTAACAAACCATAATAAACAGCAGATGGAAGTATAACAAAACTGTGTAAGTATATCTTACAATCACAAGTAGATAAATGAAAATGAAGCTTACTTTTTATCGTTCAGATTATGAGACAATTTGATGTTATTTGTTTACAAATCTTCAACAAATCCATCAAAAGCCGAAACAAGAGGAATTTCTCCGACGAGATGCCGGCGAAGGACTTAACAAAGAGATAAAGTCTTTAACTACTTGGTGTGGACAAGAAAGAGCTCAGGTAGAGGACAATTATTGCTAAGGATCATACAATTCCGTTGGTTTTAACGGCTAGAGCGCGCTGGTAAGTATTGAGAGGCTAGTCCGTTAGAATTAACGGCGAGAAAATTGGTCACTCGCGCTGGCTGGTTGAAACCTGTCTCCCGATTGGGACCCGGTCCAAAATGCTGCCTTTTTCATATTTAGATCAAAAGCTAATAATGCGTTGTTGTTTAAAGAAACACCCGTAATTTATTTCCTTAATTACCAAAATAGCATTGTTAAAGCTCCACGCAAACAAAAAAATGTCTAACCTTGGAGTTTTTTACATAATTAAACTAGTTGCAAAAACTTGTGCGATTAGGCTGGCTATCTTTGCCGATGTATGATTTTTAGATATGACGTCTTAAAATTTTGGAACATGGAATGTTAAATTTTGTGATTATTCTATCTCTCTCGTTCTCTTGTCAAATTTGTGACAGAGAGATTATTATTTGCATGATTTTATGAAATTATGATGTATTACTCACAGGCAATGTGCAACATAAATTATCCTTTCAAAGAAATTTTTTTCCCTTTCATTTTTCGCCTCATTATGATATATAAAGAAAAACATAGGCAATTTGATATAGATGTTTTTTTTATTAAACCAATGATATCCATCAATAAATTATTTAGCAATTATTAGCATGAAATATTTTTTTTTATTAATTATTAGCATAAAATTTTTTATATTTGAAACATTCTAACCTTCATTGGGTACTTTTTTGTATTATACGTGATTGTTTACATGGTATCAAAATCATGTGTGCAGTGTTGTGATCGACACCTGAGATGAGATGCTCGGTGATAATAAATTTACCATGAGATTTGATCGTGATTAAAGGAATCTCACATCATTTGGGTATAAGCATAAAATGTTTCTTATATTGATTAAATATTACCTTTTAAGATTATATGAATGCTTACGGTTATTAAATTTCTTTTTGATTTGTGATTTTTTTCATACAGCGGAATAGGTAGACTAATTTAAACTCGCTTCTTACTAAAGTCGGAAGATCACAAGACTTTTGATTGAGGATAAACGAGTTATTTTGATATTTATTATATGTTATTAATAATTATTTATTGTGGTTAATAATTAATGTCTTCAAATAAAACAAAAAAAACCTATGTCAACCAAAACACTCATATTAAACAAGTTACTGAACACTTGCTAAATTACAAGGTCTCTTACGCATCCTCAGTTTGCATGTACATATAATTGCAAGAAAATTATTATATAGATGTAAAATCTTAAAGAGTCTTGAGTTGGATGAAATTAAGAAAAACTTTGAACAAAAAGAGAAATTAAGATAAGTTAAAAAAATGTTGTTGTTGTTGTAGGGTTGCATGGGAGAAGTCTGGAGAGAAGAGGAAGTGCAGTTAAAGACTGAGAAGACAAGACCGAAACTGAACTTCTACATAGTACGAGCTACTGGAGATTACGTCACCTGCCGGTTGTCCTCTGACATTTCTGCCCTTACTTTGAATGTCCACCGCCAGATCTTTTGCTTCCTTCCACCCCATTTTCTTTTCCGATTACCCATAACTACCACACTCTCTGTACGGACACTACACATAATAAATATTGCTATTATTGCTTCATTAATTTATTTAATAATTTCTAGTCCTACTAAGAGTAGCCCTTGAAGCCATTAATAATTAAGAAAAGGTCCATATAATTTATTTGTCAGGAAAATCGCTACCGTCGGATCCAGCTTGTGTCATTTTGTGCTGTAGAATGTTGGAGAGGAAAAAGATATTATTCTTCCGCTTAGAGAGCAAAATATAGCCACTGGATTAGGATCTTACGGCTACGAATAGTGGCAAAATGTGTAAATACATTGTGCAAAACAGTCTAATCGAAGGGATGGAAGGGAAGAGAAGTGCCCTAGTTTTGAAGGGGCTGTCAGTCACTACTTTGCAGGTGACCCACGTGGCCCTACCCTTAAGAGAATATATCAAATTTTATATCGATATCTTTTCAATTTAGAGAACCGAGAAAGCTGAATTAAAACCACACAGACAAACATACAGACAAATAATACTTCTTATTAATTTATGGCCTTTTCATTTAGAGCTTCTTAATCAGAATAATAATTGGGGTTCTAAAACAACATATAGTCAAAATTTATGAATTATTTAATATGTCAAAGATCCTTCTTGGATAATATCTTTGGTTAATTACTCACATAATTTCCTTCAAAAAATTACTCTAATAATAGGATTTAGCGTGTGGTGGTTATTATCAAGTTGACTCAAATTCTAGAACTCGATTACTTTGAAGATATAGATATATTAATATGCCACAGGGGTATATAAAATTACACTTTGCTTTGTATCTCATCCATTTATTCTACACGTTTATTAATTTATATTCTTCATGCCATATATCTAAAATGTTAAATGAAAAATAATCAAATCAGTTGATTGATATTTCAACTTTTTTGAAAAGGAAATAAAATAAAAGTTATAATACAATAATATATATCAATTATTTTCATGTGTTATAAACTATAATTGGCAATGTGAAGAGATTATGCAAAGGACAAGACCTGCTTCCTTATAAAACATATCCTTCAATCTTGGCATGTATGTCCTTTTCTTATTATTTGTATGTGTATATATATCTTGGTTTTGGATGGGAACAATATCGCTCATTATGTTTGTAATACTGGTAATAAATATGCCACTTTATGCTCAATGAATATAATTTTACTAGGATGATTTTGATAGTTTCTGTAATCAAAGTTCAAAAGCATAAGTTACAAATGTATTCTTCCTTCTCAGCATTAAAAATAATTCTTAATGTTTCACTACAAATATAAGAATGACATACCGAAAAAATGTATTAATAATGGCTAACAACAAATAGTGTTGGAAATTAATATGTTAGGTTTTAGGTGTCATTTACACCTATGTGTCCATCTATATCTAGTTTAGTTATATGTATAAGCCTTATTAAGTTTAATGTGTTATAATTCTCTCAAGTGTTTGTCAGCCCAGCCCAAAGCCCACTTATCCTGGCCCTAATCCAAAATCGGTTGTTTTGAATTGGGAAAGTTACTTAAGTGTATTTTGTGTCCATAGGGTTTCAGTGTGGCTTTTGTCCATCCCTTCATCTCCTGCTCTTGCTGCTGTGATTCTCTTTGGCGATTTGTTCCTTTAATCATCTGATTCTTTTGCTCTTCATCTTTTCTGATATGCGACTGTGATGGAATCTCCATGCAAGTGTTTAGCTAGGTTGTTAGGCGGTTGTTTCTTGCGTCACTGTTTGAGGGCTATATATTCTGCCTTCAATGAATGGTTAGTGCGTGCTTTTGTCAAGTTTTGTATTGTTTTGCTTAAGAATCTTCTTCTTCTCCAATTTCTATTAAGGCTTAGATTTTAGGGTGTATACTTTACTATAAAAACTCTTCTGTATCTTTCTTCATGGCCTTTCAAGCAATCAATAAAGCAATTCCATTAGATCCTTTCATTAGCTATTCAAAAGATTGGCATCACTACTACATAACTGCTCAAATGCAACATAAATTTAGTGTTACATTAGATAAGTTAACCGTTACAATAGGTTAATTTTATGTTACAATAGCAAAGCAACCACCGTTGCGAATATTGCCATTGTATTATGTCAACTGTAACGGTTAATAGCTTTTATTATAATGGTTAAACAAAATTTAGAATGACCGTTGCATTTAGTTCAATTGCAACGGTCATGTAAGCTAATGTCACATGTATTTTTTTTCAAAACCGTTACATTAGCTTTAAATATTGCAACGGTTGTGTGTACAGCAGTTACAATAGTTGAAACTATTGCAACGGTGACCATTACAATAATTTAACATTTCTTCATATAAATATTATCACCTATTGCAACAGTCGTGAGTTTAACCATTGCAATAGATAACTTATTGCATCAATCTGGCGTTTAACCATTGCAATAGATAACCTATTGCAATGGTTGTTGTGAGATTCAACATGAAAAATTACGTGCTATTGCAATGGTTGTTGATTCAACAATATGACAATTTATGTCATGTTGCAATGGTTATATATACAGTTTTTATTAATTACATGGTAAATGCTATAAATTTGATAAATAGACATATTAATACAAATCTTGAAGTGTAAATCATAAAATATTATATATATTCAAGTACTTGTACATATAAGTTGTTCAAAACAAAAGTTATCATCCATCCCATATATCAAATATATAGTATATATTGTTTAAAACAAAAGATAAATATCATCCTTTCCATATATTCTAGCTTCATACAATTCCACATTGACATCTTCTTCAACCAATTCATCATGTACCTATACACAAGCAAATATTCAATTACAATTTTGTGCAGTATGAATGTATGATTATCTAAGCAGAACAAGAAAGAGCATCAACAACTAATTCTAATCCATTCCAAATGAATCACTCTAACCAAATAAACTCTTTTTACTCATTTTGAGTAACTGACAAATGAATCAATTCGACTCAATAGGTTGCAAGTATTATCCAAGTTAACAATACAAAAAAACTAAATTGCATCAAAATATGGACAAAGGAAAAGTCAGTAGTTGAATATTAATGAAAGAAAAATCATATGTTATAAGCAAAGTTGCCAATGTCTCATAATGCCTAGCATGAGATCCTGCTTTACCAAGAGCATCTTAAAGCATCAATTAAACTAAAATGAAATATATGAATATAGCAACTTACATTGGAAAACATCAAAGTCTACATAGTTCACAAAATATTATCGAAATAAGAATCTACAAATGTTGGGAAGTGTTGCCTGAGAATACTGGGTGAATAATTAGCAAGATGACTGATGAGAGTACCATAAAGTGCAATACTAGTTGCCAGAGAATTTTTAGATACATGATTAAAAAACATTTATAATATCTAGATGAACATAAAATATTGATATTCTAACATGCCTTGTAAAGGCATCCAATTTTTAGGCTATAAGAAGCCTTTTCCCCAACTCAGATTCTGTTTTCCAAGGAAATTCAATCTAAAATATTATACCCAACATTAAAGCTGAAAAACAACATACCCTTGTACTATACTGTTCTGCATAATAAATAAAATTATCCAATCAAAGCACAAACCCAAATTATATGAGCATTGGCAAATAAAACTAACTAGAGCAATATTATCAAAGGTTAACATTGCTTGTTATTTAGAGAACAAATTCTAGCCAGCCAAACATTACCTAATCAAAGGGAAAAGTAAAGGAAGAAACTATCATATTAATGTATTTGTCCTAATCAAATCATTATAAAGTTACAAAGGAATTGCAATTATGAAGAGAAATCAGTATACAGACCTGTTGCTACTTTCAAACAAAGAAAGTGTTAAATTGGAAACTAGGATCCAAACAAAAACCATATCTCCAAAAAAAAGATACTACCCATACTACTAATTGGACCACACTGTACTTATTACATACTAACTTGTAATTGCTCTTAGGTTCACTTAACCCCATTTTGATTATGATTAGTTACTCAATAAACAACCCCTCAGCACTAGTCCATCATTTTTTATTACCTTCGACCATCACTCTATCTAACAAAGAAAATTCTACTCAACTAATAATCTAATTTAATTTATTTATAGACTAATACAAACAAATAAAATACATAGATAGAGGATGTTTACAAGGAAATCAGAAAACTAAGAACAAGAACTCAAAATAAATGTTTGCAATGGCTTACCTTTTCAAAGCTAAGTTGTAAACTTGTAAATTGTAACCAATGGAAATAAAAGAGTCAACGAGCATGGTCAGTAGTTGTGACTGCTACTGTAGCAAAACCTGCCTTGCAAGTCATGCAAAAATAATAAAATGAGTGGAAAGAGACATTTAAGCCTAAAGCAAAGTGCCAAAGAGTAGGGCCCCTAAATTTACTTGAAAGAATGTGTTTTTGGATTTTTTAGTCGAAATGTTGAAAAAGAATTCATCTTAATTTCTACATGATGGGGTTTCCGATCGAGACAGGAACTGAGACATAAACAGATTCTCGTCCACTTGTAAAGCAAGTCAAGAAAAAGTAAACCGACCTTGGGCAATTTACATGAACCTCAAGCCTAACTCATTAGCCATTGACTTAATAGAGTTCAAGCGTAGGCCAATCCTACTATGGACTATAATAGAGTAGGCCACAAAATGACTATTTTTAAAGATTTGAACAATACTTTTATCAATAAAAGTGAGCATGTGGTCTTGGAAATTTGAAAAACTTTATTTCTATGCGGTGTATTTGTTTGTATGAATTAAATGAGGGCTATGCATACAGCTACAAGATACTTAAAATGCTTTGCCATAAGAAAAAAGACTAAGCAGTAAGAAAAATACAACAAGAAGCAAGGAGCCAATAAAAAACATTATAAATGGAAGATGTCATAGCAATGTACTTGACTTGATAATGAGTTATTTTCATGTGAATGAAAAGTGATTAAGTATCCTACAATCATAGCTTATTTCAATTCTAAGAGATGTATTAAAGCAAATGTATACAAAATATATCCAATAATTTCCGTTAGGCCTTTCTGAAGTTATCAATATTACGAAAACCCAAATTTGATCCATAAGGCTACTTGATGTCATTTATTCCTGGAAGCACATATATATAGAGTACACATACAAGCAAGAGATCTCCACTCTAAAAAAGTAAATAAAAAAAGAAATAAAGTTTTTCAAATACAAACAAATATACCACGTAGACATTTTGTTCATCACATAGACATTTCAGGACACACGAATCAGAAGTACAACCATTACGAAAACACACATCATTAAAACTCACCCAAAGCAGACCATCTCTAGTTGAAAACTCACGAGATGCCATGAGGTTAAGCAAGATGTCCGCAAAAGGTAAGATGGTAAAGAAATAAACCATTGCAAGACAAGACATCACTAAGGCTCACTCGTGACGAGGATGCCACAAAATCGGGTGGGGGAGAATGTTACGGATCACCAATCTCACCCCGCAACCCCTTGCTGCCCATGCGTAATGGTATATGCGTATAAACATATTAGCCAAGCATCGCATTTGAAGCCTCACAATAAAGAGCGAAAAAAACCTAAAACATCAGCCAAGGACAAGTACGCTCGAGTGGTAAAGTTCATGGTAAAGTTCAAGGGAAGTTTGGCAAGTTTCGACGCGAGTATTGTCCAAGGAAAAATGAAAGGAAGATGAGATTTTGCAAGAAATGGGCCAAAGTCTACCAACATCTCAGATACAACCCATAAAAGACAGCCCAAAGACATGCAAGATGCTGCATGGGTCCAATTCCCTTGCCAAAGTTCGTCAGAATCTTTAGATTCTTCTAGTGATGCTAGAATTACAAGGAAACCTCCAAATTCTATCACTAAACTGACTTAAGCTATCTAGAATGGTATAACTGACTTTGTAGGCAATTCAAGAGCGGAATATGCTTAGAATATGCCAAATAAATATTAACCACATGTTAAGGAGGTGGCACAACTATAAATACCACCCTCCTCCTCATTTGTATACATGCTTTCATTGTATACTTCTAAACACATAAGTTTTGTACTAGTATTCCTAAATAATACAACTAAAGTTTTCCAAACTCTCTTGTTCTCTCTAGCTTCTCAACAATCTTATGCATTCCCAACTTCAACACGTAGGCTGAGGATGCACACATTTCATTTTCGTTGCCACGCACTCACATCAAGGCTTACTTAGCGCATCAAGTTCGCATCACTCCGTAAAGTGCCTAAGTGTCGATGAGGATTAACTCCAACCTTGTTACATAATCCCTCTCATCTACACCATCTTGTGATGGGTGATTTCAATACCGTTTTTGGATCTCACATAAAATGGGTAATGCTCCACTTGTTAGTTCAAGTGGTGGTTTTAGAAGGTTTATTTATACTTGTGATTTGCTTGAGCCATTAATGTCGAGACCATTGTTTACTTGGTTTAATAATCGAGAATTTTGAGCTAATGTTGATTTTAAGTTTGATTATAATCTTATCAACTCGAGTTTTGCTGCTACTTGGTGAAATATTTTTAACCCACTCTATTGCCAAGACACTTATCTTATCAAACCATTATTTTAATATGCTATTATGGGCCTAGGTCGACCTACATCGAAGAGTCAATTACTGTTTCAGGGTATGTGGACTCAAAATGTGTGGTTGTCAACAGTCATCGAAGAGAATTGGTCATAAATTTTTCCCTCTTTCAATGTATGATGTTGCTTTCGCTTAATTTAAAGACTTTTCAGCCAATCTTGAGAAGAGGATTTACATTTGCAAGAGCTTATGCACATGAACAGTTAGATGCAGTTCTTTTTCAGATTAAAATTTACATGAAAGAAATAAGCAGAGTTACATGGTTAATTACCCATACAAAGTTTCATGGGTAATGTGGGAAAGGCATCAGAGGGGCTGGTGTATCACGAGATTGATGATGTTATTGCCACAAATCCCAAGGTAATCTTTGATTAAGTTGTTCAATTTTACACGTAGTACTTTTGTTTTACCAAGACATGATGATTTGCATGATTTCATCTCGAATATGGTTTCGGAGGAGGATAATACCGAGATGATGATGTAGATGAGAGGACGTTATTGTACATAGAGGAAGTGGACGGTCAAAGTGGCACATCGTATCGTCACATAGACACATCTTTGAATCTAAGGGACATCATGTCGTCAGCTCTTCTACAATGTTTCAAACCATAAATAAATGTTCTTTAGATTGCTAGTATTGTAAATGTGTTTTGGTTAGTTTGGATGGCAAGAACTACTGTATTTTTTACAATGCAAGCCAAACATCCATCACTCTCTTCATACGTTGTGGGCAATCTTGAAAGGATAAATGTTTTAAGATTTGGTTTGATGTGAATTTCAACCATTGAAAAGGGGATTCTAACAAACTTTGGTTTGAAAACTCTGGTAGCAAGGGCATCTATGATCATCCCAGTTTATTGGATAACGCTATCAGTAGAGTTGATTAATACAAATACCGATACTTCCTCTACAAGTTGACCAAGGTTTCCAGGTTGTGAGGGAAATTTCAAAAATAAAAAGGGTAGCGTGTAGTTCATTGTTACTCTTTTCCAAAAAGCCATCGGAAGCATGTGGAGTTGGAAATTTGGGCATGTATTAAGGCTGGCATTTCAAGTCACACAAATTAGAAGTACAACCATTACTTAATGAACTAGACAGATCCTAAAATAAGGTCTATTGAATGTAAAACTAGAAACCCAAATTAAGTGAATTAAAGTACTTTTGAATAGATTTTTCAGTCACATAAACATTAAACAAATAATGATGTTCCCCAACCAAATCAATTGCAAAGCTTTTCACATGGATTCTTACT
>CATIWQ010464949.1:0-13783 GCA_949673415.1 Euphorbia schlechtendalii | reverse complement strand
TGATAATTATGTTTTAGATTGATAGGAATTAGTTTTATTAGTGAACTTTGAATTGATAAGAATTAGTTTTATTAGTGAACTTTGAATTGATAGGAACTAGTTTTATCATTATTAACTTTGAATTTTCTTTCAAGTTAAGTGAGAAAAATTTTAATTTAATTTTTTTTAGTTCATACGCCTAGTTTGCGCTTTTTGTGCGCCTTCGCCTTCGCCTCGCGCCTAGGCAACAGGGCCCCCTGTCGCCTTGGGTGCGCTTAGCGCCGTGACTACTATGCTTTTTTGTTATGTTATTGCATCTAACTTCACTTTGTAAGAAAAATATCTTTTATAAATTTTTGGCACCTGATGTACCTCAGGCGCTCGCCTTAACTTCGGGCGCGCCTTCGGGCAGGGCTAGCCCTCTTGCGCCTCTGTGCGCCTAGCGCCTCTAACAACTATGATATAAATATTTGAAAGGATATCCCTTGTCATGCAACAGCAGCAATTCCATGATATTATTAACGTGTACCTACATTTCCTTGTTCATGAGTGGTGAACATATGATGTCCCATGTTGCCTTTGTGTCCTAAATTCAAGTTCCTTGATTGTTACTATAAAGTAAAACCATCTCTCTCTTACTAGCTCCATGACACAGAAGTTACATTTGCAGGTAGCACAAGCAAAAAGTTACAAGTCCATGGACTACTTATTCTGGATCAAATTAAATTAACGCCAACCAAGCGTTTTCAGACAAATCAAATCAAAAGATGAATGGATACTGAATACTAAAAGTGCCATCCAACAGCTAGATCTAGGTCCAAGCCACCGGTGACCCCTAAAATAAAAAATAACAAATGAATATTTGACAAAATGAATATGTGCTATTAAGTTTGAAAAAACGATACTGAAAAATTATTCAGAATTCTTTGAGTTCAAATTGAAACACACTCATTGAAGTTAAAAGCACAAGGCCACGAGCCTCGCCTGTGTTTTTAGATGGGGGATACACCACTTTACCAGTAAACCTGAAATTTTTTTCTTTTCCTCTTAGTTCAGAGAATCTAGCTTTTTTTGGAAAATAGAATTCGTTTTCAAAATCAAATCATTAGTTATGATGTTATCTGAATTTATTTTGTTCAAAAATTGTATTTAAAAAATAAGGTTACAAAATGAAAATTTTAGCAACATCACCATTAATAAAAACTGGCATTTATGTACCTTGATTTGAATTTTCCGTTGTGGTACCCTTCAGGCTTCAATTGATAAGTTTCATTTCTAAAATGACATTAAATTTCCTAACTAGCATGCAACCTTTTGACAGGTTTAAATTGTTTTTGCAGAAAGATGCACCTATGTGTACCAAGGCACACTCTGCATGATGCCTACCCATGGTACGCTACCTCGTCTATGATATAACGAAACTGTAGCATGCTGAAAAACACAAGCATGAAACACTGAGCATATCCATCCTTGAAATCTGCTCCGCCACAATAGTACTGAAGCTAGGAGCAAAAAGAATACAGAGGAAGTGCCTAATTGTGCAACAGATGAATGGTTGCTGATTCATTTTCAGATAGATTTAATGATCCATCCGGTCGATATATACTTCAGTTGAGTTCCAAATCCAAAATTCCTAGTACAAATGCAAAGGGGCACAATTGCTAATCCGCCGATAGTGTAGAGTCTAAACTAAAAATGACCAATTCTTCAAAACGAACAAAAAGAAATACAGTTGAAAAAAGTAGAAAAGCACATTAGATAAACATTGAGCAGAAATTCAGAGTGTGAGAGAACATATCAGGCTTGATCTAACTCTAGAAAGACAAAGGGGAACACGAACAACACAAAGCTAATAAATAAATCTAAGCCTCAAATCACACAAGTTCAAAAATAAGAAATTTGAATAACGTCTAATCACTCTGCAATAACATAATCACAACGAGATGAATTACTAAAGATATGTTTATCCAAATGAACAACAACAAAATTCATGAACCAAATCAGAAACCCTAATTAAGATAACTTTTAGAATTTCAACCAAACAACAAAGCAGCAACACCCAAATTAATCGGCTAATCATAAACAAATCAAAAAGAGATTTAACATAAGTTAACCATCAATGGAAATAGATTTGAAGCAGAGACAAGGAGATAAGGGTTCGAACCTGGCCTTTGACCTTGAGATTGATGTGAGCCTGATCGTTGGGTTTCTTGTCTTCCTCCTGATTGTTAACCCCCGACATTCTTATTTCTTCGCTGGCCTTTGACTCCTAAACGATGAGGCTGCCGCCGATCTACAATTCTGAGTGCCCCGATTGCAACCTCTCTCCGCCGACTGTACCAATTATTTTATGGAAAGGAAAACCAGGCCATATGATATGTAAGGTAATCGACGGCTAATATAGCTCATTTAAAATGATCCAAAGGTGGTCGTTGTCCAAATGAACGCCATCTTGTCGCTTTCTATTTTATCATGTGTGCACTATGCATATAAGCATATTTTACTATTTTAGGACTTCTAAGCTGCATATTATCTTCAATTCATAATTTAGGACTTCTCAAATTCATAATATCTTCAATTCATAATTTAGGACTTCTCAAATTCTTAATTTTTCTCATAATTTAGAAAAATTTAGTAGTTATATATAAGAAATATATGTATTTTATCATATTAACTATTATGTCGGGTTTGAATATTAAGACTAAAAGTGAGCACATTCTATACTTTACTTAGGTGAAACCGTACTGAACATATTCTTCAATAAACATGATGACAAATGCGATATAATAGTTTTTCATCCGATGTTGGGGTCAAGAAAAAAGCTCTACCGCATTTGTCAACATTCTCATTCATTTTCAATTCCATTCTATTCAATTCCATTCCGTCAACCAAAATAGTAGCTAGTGGTGAGCTACCACATTTATTTCCTCCGCCATCTTCGCTCTACTTACTACCACTACCACATTCACATCCTTATTTATCTACATCTCTGTCACTGACCACTACTACTATCTCATTCACGGTTGCTTTCATTGTTATCTACACCTTGCTCTAATAGGGTTAATAATAAATGGGACTCATCTGAATCTGATGGGGATCCTTTATGACAAGCATGGAGAACTTTCGACAAGAATCTCCCATGGAGCATGGACAACTATTTTTTCTCCCTAAAACCTTAACGAATATGAAGATGGGGAATGAATTACTCAGTCCAATTAATCCCCGACTCTGATTTCATAAGCCTTCATTGTATTATAATAAAATCTGTAATTATTTTCTATATTTTATGTTAATCATGGGTTACTATTGGTGGGCCTATAAATATAGGTTATGTTAAGTACTTTATCGTAGATTTATGAAATTTCTTAACTCTAAATATGTTTGTATATAAATCAAAATTTCTTTTATTGTTTTGAAGAATTTAGATTTTTAAAGAGGTTGAATATCGAACCCAGGACCTCCAACCTCCACTTTGAGAGATGAACCAATTGATTTGCACCAAATTGGTATCAAAATTTGTTTTATTGTTTAATAAAGTTGTTTTATATCAAAATTTCGTATACTTAAATCTAATAATAATTAACTGATTCCTTTGTTGTTACATTCTCAAGTATGCTATTATTTTTTATGCTCAAATGAGATGCATGATCTGCTACTATGGATGGATTACACTAACTTGATTTTTGAACCAAATTATTTTGTTTCTTTGATTTTTATATCATGTTTTTGCTTGGGAATTTGAACTAAATTACTTTGTTACTTTGATTTTAATTTAATGTTTTTAAAATGTTGAATCAATTAAATAAATAAAGAAATATTGAATCAAACTTATATTTTAACATTCATGTCTTTAACATTGAAATAAATATTTTATTTTATTTTAATTTAAGTAGAGTCAATAGAAATTTGGAAGAAATATTATCTCTAAATCATTAATAAATATGAATGTAAAGAACTTTTTTCCTAAAACCTTAATAATATGAAAATGGAAAATACATTACCCGCCCATTAACATTCACTTTCAACCTTATTGCTCTATTGACTTTGTCACATCTATCTTCATCATCATCACTTCCTTCACTCCTCCGTCAACATTGCCTCCGCCACTTCTCCCCATCTACCTTCACCTCTACCACTATCTCTGATGCTCATTCTACCTTCACCACTACCACCGCCATAACTTTTTTCACTTTCACCGACATTTATTTTAATATAAAAATATAAATTGGTCCACATGAGTTGTAATAATAATATTTTATAACATATTTTACTATTATATTGACAATGTTAAAATATAAAAATATATGATATTATATACTTAAATTTGTGATCGGAAAATATTTGTCAGTGTTCAAACTGAACATCAAAAATATCAAATACAAAAACATATTATTATTTCTGACAAAAAAATTTTGCACAAAATTTATTTTTTACATTTTATATTCCTGCAAGCAAAGGGGTTAAAATCTATCTTAATTAGCATAAATTTTTTCTTATAACTACTTTTTGGTTAAGATTAAAATCAGTCACGATATATCTGTCCCTTATATCAAATTTGATATCATTACTAGGCAAATAGTATATTTAATAAGTAAAAAAAACTTACTCCATCCGTCTACTAAATATTATCATTTTAAAGGAATTTTGATATCTTTTTTTATTGTCATTTTGTATTTCCAATCTGCTTTTACTCTAAGTTTTACATTCCTACCCCTATTAATTTGTTCAGCTTTCAAGATAACCATATATTAATCTCCAATAACAAGATGAGAAGATTATAAGAATCAATATTTAAACATATTAATGAAGTCTTGAAAATAGAGTAGAACATTTATGTAAGGGTAAATCAATAAATCACCTCATTTAATTTATTGTTATCTTAAAAATTATGAATTAATTAAAACGACAATATTTAGTAGACGGAGAGGTGCTAATAAACTAAAAGAATTTAAAGGGGGAAAAGGTCAAAGAAAATGCAGCAGCAAAACACGGATATTAATAATGAGTATTTGTAAAGAAAATCTCAAAGATAAGTTGTGGGGTTGCAAATGTGCACTAATTAAGCGGCCAACCCTCACCAGAAAGCAGAAAAAATGAATACTACTAGACTTCCTCTTTTATTGGTCACTACACATAAATTTCCAAACCTCACTTCACGTTAACCTGCTGGTCTACTGCTCATTTTCAAAGTTTGATTGCAGGGCATCATGTAAAAAATGACGTTTAATATATCTTTTTTTTTATTGTGTGTATTGACGAAGTTCAAAATTATAAATTTTGATACCATCATTACATGTAACAAATAACGCGTGAATGATAATTTTTACATGTAAAAGAAATCAAGTTTTGTAAATTTCACATTATTAAATGTTAAGTAGTATTAAATGTGAAAGAGCAAAAATTCACTATCTTTCTTTCATTTTTATTGTTTTTAATTATGTCTTTCATTCATTATATAGCAATTGGTATTCTTAAATAATTTTTTTATATAAATTTATTTTTTCTAATTATCAATTTTTCTCGGATACTTGTTATTTTGTCTCATATAAAATATTAAATGGGGGATATAATAATTATAGTTTTGCTAACTTTTCTAAAGCGGATTTTTCGATTCATTCCTGATTTTTTGTTTGGTGAAGAACTGGTTGAATCTATCGATTGGATAGTCCAACTGAATGAATTCATGATCAGAAAGTATCTTATAAAAAATCGTTTTCTAATTTAGGTTAAAATATAATTTGAATTTTAATTACATTAATTAAATTTACATCTAATAACTAATTTTATTGTGTTTCTAAATTAAAATTCATAGTTCCACAAATGTATAATTTCTTTCATGTATTTTGAATATGTTTATTAACTTCATTTATCTCATTAATAAAATCCAATTTAATTTAATATAAAATTAATAATCATTTCCTTTACCTAGTCCAATTAACGGTACAAGTTTAAAAACAATGGTATCCATATTTTAGTTTGTAACAAATGTTTATAAATCAACAGAAATTATTTGACTTCATTAGAGATATGCCAGCATCAATGTTTTGAGATAAATAGTGCAAATATATGTTTTAGAGAAAAATTAGAAGTTATTGTTGGATACATATACACCATATGTATATCGGCATGACATTGCTTACTTGAAACCTAAATTTTTGTACATTTGTTATGAACATTTACCCTAATAGACCTCTTACCAAAAAGTTACATACCAAGATCCAGGAAATACTCTTATATAGTTATATAGTATTAGCGGTTTCGCGGATTATTAATTGGTGATTAATGGAGTACCACATTTAATCGACATTCCTAGTATTCATCTACAGCATGTCTAACAACAAGTTTAGACTATGGTACGAATATGTTAGATCCCCAAGGACACCACTGTATGATATGGTCTACTTTGAGCTTAAACCTTCGAGGTTTGCTTTATGTTACCAGTCAACTTAAACTTTTGAGTCATAAATAAATTGATGATTAATTTTGTTTCAACGTGAAACAAGCGATAACTATAACTTGGATATTGCTAAGTAGGCTTGATTTTATTTATACATTTGTATGCATTATACACATAATATAAAAAAAAAAGGCCAAATGCATCAAGACCCTCCTGAAATTGGCTTAAAAAATCCGATGTCACCCTCAACTTTTAAAAGGACCAGTTACCCCCCCTTAACTTGGTAAAAATGCACCAGTTTGCCATTTCAATGCCACGTGTCAACTTCTGGTTAAAGAGAAAAAAATCAGAAAAATAACATCTTTGAAAAGTCAAACAAACCAAATTCTGATACGTGGTATTGAGGGGGGCTAACTAGTTCATGTTTGCCAAGTTAAGGGGGATAACTGGTCCTTTTTGCCAAGTTGAGGGGGGTAACTGATTCTTTTAAAAGTTAAGGGTGGTATCGGATTTTCTGAGCCAACTTCGGGGACCTTGATATATGAGGGCAAAAAAAAAAATAAAAGTTCACACAATCGCATTTTACATGAATGTGTAAACAAAATAATGACATATGATTAGCAACAAAACCACTTTATTAGGTACAAATAATGCAAGTTTCAAGATCATGCATCTCAAACAAACCTTTGGTGGAATATATTCCTTGCACTGTTTCTTTTCCTAAACAAAAGATTATGTGTCAGAATTAATTAATTAAGTATTAACTTAATTGAATTAGCTTCCCAAGATGTATAAAAAATCGTGCAGATGACTAGAGAGCTGTTGAGCAGTAAAAAAAATCAACATGTGATGGGGCAGGTGACTTGTCTCACTTGTTTTATATCCCAAATTTATACAGTCAAATTCTCGATAAACTTCACATTCTCAAAAAAATGTGTAGAAAACTTTTGACTTTATAGTCCGTGATGATTTACACTTGTGCAACAAGTTAATAAACCCTTTACTATTGTGTTTTTACATTGGTTATGCATATTTCAAAACTTTTTTTTTATTATTTTACGAAAAACATATTACTCCTTTCGTCTACTAAATATTATCGTTTTAACTAATTCACAGTTTTTAAGATAACAATTAACAGAATGAGATGATTTACTAATTTACCTTTTCATAAATGTCATACTCTATTTTCAAGACTTCATTATTATATTTAAATATTGATTCTAATAGTATTTTCATCTTCTTATTGAAGATTAAGATAATGTTATCTTGAAAGTTGAATAAATTAATAGGGGTAGGAATGGAAAACTTAGAGAAAAAACACATTAGAAATACAAAATCACGATAATAAAAGGAAACCAAAATCCCTTTAAAACAATAATATTTAGTAGACGAATGGAGTATTATATATCTTTTGAAAAAAAATTCGGAAAATATATAATAAGTCAATAACAAACTGAAACTAGCTCTGCTTACCAATAGCTTATTTCATTAAAAATGATACCATATTTGGGTTTGAAATCATTGGTGATGACATGAAATTGTTTTCTGGTTTATTATAATAAAGCAGAAGTCTCAATCTCAGCAGCATTCGTAATTTGGTTTTGTGATAGTGACCTAATTGGTTTCACATATATACATATGTATATAATGCAACCAAAACAAATTTTTGCGATATTATGCAACTTGCGGGACTATGGATAATATTAATAATAACAAGATGAATCAGTGTCAAGCAGGTCGGCCAAATTCATTTTTCTTTTAATTTTGTGAAGCAGGCGACAATGATTTATCACAACAAAAATGAAGTATAACTCAATTGGCAAGGTAGAGTGATGAATAAATGGAATGATACTCACATATTGGAAACGTTTGACACGATGGTTTAAAAGGTTGAGCTGATTGGTAATGAATAAACGTAATAGTATTTGGTTTAAAGCTTCAATCACCTCTTAAGTTGTTTTTGAAAAGTTAGCATTCACTCTCAACTTTCCAAGTTTTAAATTGTTCATTGAACTTGTAAAAAGTGCAAAATTACTTTTTAAATGTCATATGTCAACTTTTAGAAAGAAATCAAATCAATGACATACTTGAATAGTCAAATTTACCAAGAAAAAACTTACATGTGGTATTAAGTAGGCAAAGTTGTGCACTTTGAACAAGTTCGAGTAAGTATTTGGTACCTTCAAGAATTCAATGTTACAAATAACTTTTCAGGTAAACTTCTAGGATGATCGATGCACATATATCCATTTAATAATGATGTCAAGCCTCCAATTAATTAAGAAAACAATGAAAAAAATGTTGGGTCTGCTCAGACTGATAAGGATTCATACCTATTTCAGATCAAGAATTAAACAGGAGCCAAACGGAACTGAATTATCATTATTTCTATCAAAAATAAAAAATTTAAACATTCGTATTCTAGAGAAAACCTGATTTCCTATTCTGGACCAGAAGTTGAAAAAGTCAAATCCTGATCATACAAGGCATGCCCATTTACTACCTGGTAGATGGACGCACGCTCATAAACCTTCCTAAGCATTTAGCCTTGCCAGGATTGCTCTTTCAGGATTCTTGTAGAAATTCTACAAAAATCTTGGAAAGCAACTTAACTAGTAAATGTGCATTTACCATTTTGATAAATGGACATGCACATGTTTACCCCCTCTATATAAAAGAGCATTTTGCGCCATTTCAAGGGGAGTCCGAATTTCAACCAAAAGTTCCAACTTTTGAACTTTGTTTGAGACACTTTATAAGCATCCAAATTCATCCATATAAGGTTCTAAACCACTTCAGATCAACTCCATTATGTTCTCACATCAATTTAGATAAAGTGTTATTGATAACTTTGGTTTAAACTCGATAAAATCTAAAAAACACACAAAACATCCTCTTTGCAAGTTTATAGTCATAAACTTGCTAAAATCTTTTTTCTCATCAAACTTTCACTCTCTCTCTCTCTCTCGACATACTTGGTTATGACCCGGCTCTCAAGTCATCCTGGATAAACGAAAAGGTAACTGACGGTAACTCGCTTCTAACCCATCTTTAAATTCATTATTTCATTTTGCAGTTTTATTCCTGAGGTAAAGTCCTGGATTTACTTTACCATTTTTTTCAATACAATACATTAATATGTGTATATGAGCTTGCAGGTAAAGTCCAGTTCTCAAATTAAGGGAAAACTATGCCCTAGATTTCATAGGAAAATCTCAAATGATATTGTTACTGTGCTAAAATTTTATTAAAAATTATTATTTTATTACATCATTGTAATGCTACAATCTATCACATATAACATAATTTTCAAAGTTTTAAATAAAATAGTAGTTATCATGTCCGAACTCAGAATCTCTATTTTTCTGGTATAAAAATCTCATTTGGATCGGTATAGCACAGTTCTCGATGGAGCTGAACCAGGTGACGACTTTTTTTTAATAAAATGAGGTATTAACTACACATATGTATCACATTTTTAGTCTATAAAGAAATAAGAACCTTTTTGTGGAGAATTACAAACCGAAAATATTTTCACATTCACACAAAACAAGGGTATTTTTGCTTTCGCACATCGTAATAACCCATGAATCCTTACAAACACCAAAAACATCTGAATCACTTCGATTAGTTACTAGCATAAACATTTATCTTTCATACTTCAAAAAAGTATAAAGGGGAATTGTTTTTAGTTATATAAAAATTGTCAAAATCAAATAATGATTCATGAATAATGGGATTTAAAATAAGTTAGCTACCTTGCTAAGTTATGAAGGTGTGAGCAATCTTGTCACCAGCAGAAAATATTAATTTGCATTTTGCAGTCATTGTCATAATGCATACATATAATTCTTGGGAAAATGACAAGCAAAGTGAGAACAATAACAATATAGTCAATAATTACTTCTCTTTCATATGAACACATGCGCACAAAGTAGAAAATTGTATTTGTAGCTTTAGTTTGTATATAATGGTTTTTCCGTGTACCAAGTATTAATCATTATAAGGCTTCAATTGTAATTCTTCTGTTAATTCAGAGAACTTTGCAAAAAAACGACTACCACTGAATTGAATTTAAATAAGCTGAAATTAATAACTAAAATAAATATTAAAATATAATAAAGATAAATAATAATAATAATAATAATAATACTTAATAAATTTTCAAAAAATAGAAGTACTTAATAATGGTTATGAATTAAATTTAGATTGTGGCAATCACGTTGGATTTGTAGTTATCGTGACTCGGGTTATAATTAAAAAAAATAAAATTTCATATAATTTAACAATCCGACAATGACAATTTAATTGGATAAACCCGAATTGTAGTATAAAAGAAATATGTACGGTAAAAGTTGGTATATAAATTTCAAAACTTTTAAAATAAAATAACATAAATTTTATAATTTACTGGGCATTTTTCACATTTTCAATTCTCCAAATTTCATTTTACAGGATATACAGTATTTTTACTACAATTAACTTCCTAATTTTCCATTTCTCATTTCAGACTCTCGTAAAGTAACATTACTTTATCATTATTATATTAATTTCTTTACATCAAATCTATTCCCAATAATAATAAAAAAAGTATCAAACAAAATAAAATAAAATTAAAAATATATATTAATATAATAATCATTCCCTATTTCAAGGTTCCCCATATATGAGGAATCCTATTTTGAGATATATCATATGGAGAATTCTCTAAAATGGAGAACGATTGGACTTACTCTAAGATTATCTTATATATTTTTTTTGACTTATATGTGCCAAAAGATAAAAAAATTATTTCCAATATTTATAATTGTCTCCATTTATTTTTTGGTAAATAATTATAACTTTTAAGAGTTTTGATCAAATACACTAGTTCCTCCTTATGTTTTGTAAAATTACTTACATCTCTCTGTGTTTTGTCATTGCCATAATATAATCTCTATGTATCTTACTTTATTTGTTTCCATCAAAATTGTTAACATAATAAGTATTTGTTGATTAATTTACCTTTATTTTGTTAGTATTACGAGATCTATAATCATACTCCCTCCACCTACTAAATATTGTCGTTTTAACTAATTCATAGTTTTTAAAATATCAATTAACCGAATGGGGTGATTTACTAATTTACCCTTTCATAAATGTCATACTCCATTTTCAAGACTTCATTAATATGTTTAAATATTTATTCATATAGTCTTCTCATATTTTTATTGAAGATTAAAATATGGTTACCTTGAAAGTTGAACAAATTATTAGGGGTATGAATAGAAAACTTAGAGAAAAAGTACATTGGAAATACAAAATGACAATAAAAAATAGATACCAAAATCCATCTAAAACGATAATATTTAGTAGATGGGGAGTATAAAGTATTTTTTGTAATTAAAAGACATTTTATAACTTCAAAGATATGATTGCACTTGACAATATAATAATAAAAACCCTTTTTGAATCCATTTTAATTCCTAGCATTTTAAGTTATGACATATAAGACTATTTTTTATCATAAAAATATATAATGTTAAGAAATTCAGTACAAAAAAGATAATATAAAATACAAGAAGGTTGTAGTATGATAAAGATAAAACACATGAAAGTATAAATAATTTTTCAAAATACAAGTATCAGCTCATTTGATTAAAACATAAGAAGATTATAATTATTTATCCTTGTTTTTTTTAATTTCTTTCTTTTTTTTTCATTTATATTTTGCTATATTCAAGATTTCATCAATACATAACAATAAAAACCCCCCGCCACTTGAAGCATTAGAGTAGAGTAGAGACTCAACCATCATCCTTCATTTCACTCTCCATCCCCAAAAATGAAAAACCCCACCCACCGAAGCTATAGTGAGTGTGATTCAACCATCATCTCCTTGAACCTCTCTCACTTCACCTTCATCGATTGCTCAACAGAGAATCAAAATCGCAATCTATCTTAGAGACGAGAGCGCTTACGCCGTTAAATGGGTTGTAGAAAACTACCTCCAATAAGGTTATTGTGTTTTCCCTGTCCAATTATGACCGGCAAGCATCTTCTTCGGTGTTAATTGATGTATGTTAATAGTTGAAATTGATTCGAATAATCAAAGAAACATATTTAAAAAAATTGGAGGAAAATTAATTTTATTCGAGAGGCAAAATAATTGAGTGGATTTACATATTCAGTAGTGGTGAAATTTTAGTTAAGAGGCAAAATAATTTTCATAATAAAAGTTCATGGAAGCAAAGAAAAAATAGGTTGAAAAAAAAAGTAAACGTGGAAAGCATATGAAAAAAAATTAAGGGGAAAATTGATATATGAAATAAGTCAAAGATGATAGCTATGTTCAAAAGTAAGTTTTATTATGCATCTATTTTTTATATTAAGTTTTGAATTTCATGTACTATTACGTTAATAAATGTAAAATTACGTGACTTTAAGTCTGTATAGTTATGTCTGTTATATTTTCTTTGTGGCAATGCCAAAAGGATGTTTTGTTAGTAGTAGGTGTGAGTTATAGTTCTTTTATTTTGACAAAATAAATTTTACTTTACCTCTTATCACTCTTAGATCAGCCATTAATTCAATAATTATAAAATGTAAAGTAATGGAAACTTTGTTTTTGTCAAAATTTACCATAAAATTTGCCTAGTAACTATAGTGCTCAAGAGTATTAATTTAATTCATGATCTTTAATGCAGTTTCTCTAAACTGATGCACGTATCAAAATTAATTATTTTCAATGGAGATAAATGAAAAACTTCGTGGTTAAGTTTTTTTTTTTGTTTGTCGCATTAATCATTCTAAATTTCTGATAAATCATTATTGAAAAATCCCAATTTTCCTCTTGGTATGTGGTAAATTTGACAAAGACTTGTGACCAAACTATTATTGAAAATATAAATATGAATACGTTTATTGGGCACGCAGTATTTTTAAAATTATTTCAAATGGGTCCAATAATGGATGTTTAAATTTTATTCAAACTATTAATTCAATTTGATAAGTTGGTGCAATAAATCAACTAACAATCATTTTCATAATTCATTTCAATTTCTACACTGATACCAAATGTTATCCAAGGGATACGACTGATAGGATATATATTGATTTAGTTTGTAATTATCTAAGTAAGGTTATTGTAGGACCAGTAAGGGTGTTAAATAGATCAGAGGGGGGGTGAATGACTCTTTTTCAGTTTTCTTTTAATCTACAGAAGACTGCTTCAAAAGTTGCTTCTGAGTAAGTATTAGTTACTCAGAGTCCCCCTTTATAATTAGTGTGTTTCAGATGCGTAAATGATATACAAAATAAAGCTGAGTAAAGAAATACAAACAGTGATTTTTATCCTGGTTCAGCCTCTGCCTAATCCAGTCCTTGGAATCTCCAGTCCAAGATTTAATCCAATATTAACTCTTCTTC
>CATIWQ010464876.1:0-15638 GCA_949673415.1 Euphorbia schlechtendalii | reverse complement strand
ATTTAGGAGGAAAGCTTGTGTGTTCTTCAAACTCAAGCAATTTGGCCTTAGTTTTCGAAGACAAGCCCGTCAATTCTTGAGACAGTAGCAAATTGCTAACTTCTCCATCCAACTTAGCATCAACTTTTAGTGTTGGGAATTGCTTCCTTGCCTACTCTCTAATCTGAGCTAAGATAGACGCATCAACCATGTCCTTTTGGACTGGCTCTTTGCTAGGTTAAGGTACTTCACGGGCTATAAAATTTGCCTCAGTAATTTAACCTCTTGCTTTTCCTTGCTAAGCAGAGTTCTCAGCATTAGGAACTTCCCTAACTATAGGGGTTAGAGGGGTAGAGGATGGGTTTGAAGAAGGGGTAGGTTTTACAAGTTTGTATATTTGAAGAAGTGGGGGGAATGGTTTTGGTCTTTTTGAGTGGAATAGAAGTTATGATAGCTATACAGGTATGTGTTTTTATTTAGGTTTGTATTTGTGTTTGGGGAAGAGAAGAAGTAGAGTTTTGAGTATTATTTACTGGAGAAGAGTTGGGAGAGAAAGAGTCATGGCTTTTGGTAGGAGAAGAAGGGATATTTACTGGGGAATTTTGGTTATTAATAAGGGAAGAAGGTATAATGATAGGGGAATTTAAAATATTTTAAGGAGGAGGTGAATTTACAAAGGAAGGTATTTCAGTTTCTACAGGAGTAGGAACTGGGGTATTTACAGAAAGGGGAGTAGGATATAGAGGTACCTCTGGGTTAGCTGTCTGACCAAAGGATGGGTCAGCTTTTGGTATCTCAAATTGAGTAGACGTTTCCTCAGTTTGAGTAAAAGTGGGTATGGGGATGTTGGAATCAGGAAGATCGAACTCTTCCTGAATAAGATTGAGGGTTGCTCCAACATCCTCATCACTGCTCACCAATTGCACATTTCTTTGCAAGGGCCAATTGGTGGCAGAATGCTTTTACTGAGTGCCCTTTGCTTTGGAAATTACTTTGTTTATCTCAGCGGCATCTCTGGGTTTCATGGTGTCCTCATCCATTGATTTCTTGGCCTCACCATACTCCTCTAATTCCTTAGATATGACTAATTTGCGCTTTCTTTGGTGTAGGGTTTCGGCCGCCTCAATCTCAACCTCTTTCTCCTTAACCTGTTGCTTAGCTTTGAGTTTCACCTCGTCTTCTCTCTGAGTGCGAGTCTTGTCCTTCATTTGCCTCCTTTAATGTTGGGGATGAGCAAGGACTTCATCTGATGATTGCTTGGCTGGGTTTGTTTTACTAGCCTTAGAAGAGGCAACCTTTGGTTTGGGAGAAGAAGTGATAGCGGTGACTTGCTCCAGAATGTTGGAGATGGGCAAATGATTGATAGAGTCCTCATTTCCATCAAAGTCCACCATGAATCCATCTTCTTCTTCCTTCAGGATGTCCACAAGCAATACCATCGGTACGCACTTAAGCTTGCACTTTTGTTGTGCCTTGTTGCACCTAGCATGCACCTGATCATAACTCAACTTTTTCTTGAAGTAAACATATATCAAGAGATAAGGAAGCGATAGTGTCTTCCTGATCTTTAATTCTCCTCACTAATTCCTTGATGATTTTCATCGACTTGTTAGTGAATTTCATAATATCAAAGAGAGCCTAGGCGAACTCTTCAATAGATAAAGAAATTTCAGAATGTACCTCAACTTAAGGAGCCTTTCCTTTATAGCGCTCGGCTTCAGAGTCAGCAGTGATTTGATCTCTACCTGAGGTAGATGCTGAGCCTTCACCCCTTTGATTCTCGATGGCCATAAGATAGAGGGTGGAGGAATCATTTGCTTCCTCATTAGATGATGAGAAGTCTTCTGAATCACTTCAGGTGGTCGCAAGTGTCTCATTCTTCTTAGTGAACCTCTTCTTGAATCTATCCTTCTTGGTCTTTAGATAACTTGATTGGATATGGCCTTTTTTCTCCAAATCCAAAGCATTTGATGTCTTTCCTCTACTCCTTCTTGAGTTTCTCCTCAGCTCTACATCGGTGCTAAGTTGACTTGATTTTAGCGGGAAACTTCTTCTTGTTGAACTTCTCGTTCTTCTTCATGAAGCATTTGAAACACCTTGTCAAAAGGGCCATTTACTTCACAACTTATGGATTCATCAAAGGAGTTAGCTTTCAGTATAATAGCTTTGCCCTCTTTTTCCTTGCCTCGACTCCTTTTAAAGTCATTAGAATATTTCCTCAGAGATATCTCATGAGTCAGCAAGGTGCCTATCAGCTCATCATAGCTGTAGGTCTTAAGATTATGAGCCTCCTCAATAGCGCTCTTCTTGGAATCCTACTCTAAGGTAAGGGGGCGAAGAATCTTCTTCACGAGCTCTTCCTCGGTGAACTCCTTCCCTAATCTCTTCAATTCATTAATGATGTTAATGAACCAGGTGTTCATGCTTTGTATACCCTCGTTGGCGCCCATTGAGAACATCGCATACTCACTCAGCATGAGATTGATCTTTGACTCATTGACCTTTTCTGTCCCCTCGTAGGTAATTTCCAACTTTCTCCAAATTTCTTGTGCTATCTCGAAACCCAAGATCTTGTTGAATTCAATAAGATCTAGCGCATAGTGTAAGTAGTTAATTGTTGCGGCATTCTCTTTGAGAAGCCTGAGATCAATATCATCATAGTCCTCTGGATCTACTAGAACATGAACCCGTTCCTCATAAAAGTAGGAACTCTAAGGCCAAGCTCGATTACAAGTCATGCTTGCACGCTTTGAGATTGAATGAAATTCTTCATGCGGTTTTTTCAAAACGTGTAGTCATTATCGTCAAACAACGATGGTCTAGTAATAAAAATTCCCTCCTTTAGGAGCACTGTCTGTCGTGAACCAGAGTTGTAGTTGTTGGAAGCCATTTATGGATCTTTAACTCAAAGACGATTAGTCTAAAAATTGAGCACTTGCTATGATACCACTTGTTGGTCCTTAGATAGCTTTATAAATAATTGCAGAGGGGTGAATGCATTACTTAGTTAATTGTTGGATTTATAAAAATATTTAAACCAAGTTAGATTTTTAGATGAATGTTAAGTGATGTTGAGCTGAGCGGGTCTAAAAACTAATAAATTACTCAGCTTCACTGGATAGTTTATCTTCAATCACTTGTTGAGTACTCTACTCAGCATGGATTGGTTTTTCAAGCAAAATGATAAGTATAGAAAGAATGATGAATGAGTTTGAGTGTGATAAAAGCTAAAGTAAAAGTTTAGAACTTCAACACCTAGTTTTATCTTAGTTCGGTCCCGAGCCTACCTCCAGTTCCCTGATTCCTTCACCGAGCTTAAATCCACTAGTGTTCGTTCCTTACATAGGCGGAGCAGCCTTTACAAAAGGTAGACACTTTTAATAGAAAGTACATTTCTTTCTAACTACCACTCAACTCAATTTGGATACCCTTCCCAAACTAACCCTCAAATTTGAATAAAACGTAATTCCACTTATAAACTATTGAATCCTTACAATGTTAAATCTAAGAGTGATTCTCTCTATTACAAATAGATTGACAATGGTTGTTTGATGATTGCTTGAATTTGGAATTCTTGAAGGTGTGATTATTTGCGCAGAGTTTCAGCTCTTAAAGAAATTCAAGGTCATTCACCAAGTTTGAGCGTCTGCTTTAGTCTTCTATTTATACTTGAAGCTTTGCGAAGTAGTCGTTGCAAACTTCTCATCCTAGTAGTTCTTCAATTTCTCTACTCTTCATATCTTTTGAATCTTCCCATTAGAGACAGATTCCAGGATGAACGTTGAGGTGTGATAAAATTCCATTGATAAAATCTCATTTATCTTTAAGTAAATCATTCTAGTAGAGAGGCGCGCAAAATGCAATGTGGAATCTTGAGAATGGTTGACATTGCTGACGCTTGCAGAGACGCGAGGAGACACTGAGAAAAAGGCGCATGTTAGAGAATTCCTTTTACCTTGGACTTTAGTGAGGAATCTTCGACATTCCGTACTGACACCTTTTATCTTTTAAGGACCATTGGAAATCTTCTTTAAGCGCTTTTTAACTCAAAAGCATCTAAAGAATATTCTGTTTCTCACAGAACACGTTAGCAGCACAAGTGTCATTTAATTCTCTAAGTGTCAAACAATGTAGATTTTATTTAATAAAAGCTAACTTAGCACAGCTGAGTTGATATCTTTCTAAATTATGTAGTACTCAGCACAAAAATAGCTTTTCCTACTCTAAGTCGTAACTTAATTAATTACTCAGCAAACTGAGTTGTTTTTCCTTAAACAAACTCACGTTAGCTTCATTAATTAAGAGTATACTTAGTACTAAATTAATTTCACTATCATTGCCAGTTTGCTGTTTCCAAAATGTTTAAGCATTGTGATGTACTATTAACTTGGGTTCTACACTACTGTTAGTTGAGTAACCCAAAAAGATGCCTTCATCAACTTTCAGATCAAACTTACCTAGATGCTCATTGGTATTTAATATAAAACACCTATAACCAAAGGATCATAGATGACCAATCTTAGGCTTGCGCCCTTGCCAAAGCTCATAGGGTGTTTTCTCTAAAAATTGGGTGAATTAAAACCTAATTAAGGATTTAACAAGTTATATTAATAACTTCTCCCCAAAATTACTTTAGTATATTGTTATCACTTAGCATGGATCGAGCCATCTCAACTATGGTTTTGTTCTTCCTTTCTACAACCTCATTTTGTCTATGCGTATATGGAGGAGAAAAGTTATGGTCAATTCCATGTGATGTATAGAATTCTTCGAAATGGAAGTTCTCGAATTCACATCCATGTTAACTCTAGATTCTACAGATTTTCATTCCTAGTTCATTCATTATCCGGTTACTGAGTTTGATAAAAGACTTAAAGGTTTCATCATTGTTACTCAGCAAGACTACCTATGTGAATCTCATGAAGTCATCCACAACCACCAAGGAAAATCTCTTTCCACCCATGCTCATAGGTTGAATAATGCCAAAAAGGTCAAAGTGTAGGAGCTCTAACAGTCTCTGAGTTACTATGTTGTTAGTTGATCTAAATGACTTTCGATCATGCTTACCAAGTTTATAAGCTTAGCAAAGCCTATCTTTCTCGTAGCTGATACTGGTAAACATACAACTAAATGCTTTTTGGTAAGTTTAGACAAAATGTTTATATTTATATGACCCAATCTTCTATGCCAAAGCTAAGAACTTTCCTCCTTAGATACGAGACAAACACTAGTGGAGCCAGAGGATACATCAATCATATACACATTATTAATTTTGGAAGCAAAGAGAATCGTAGAATCAATCTAACAGTTAATAATTGAGCAACCTGTTGAGTCGAACATAATTTTCCTACCTTTATCACAAACCTGAGCTATGGTAAGCAAGTTTAACTTAAGTCCTTTTACTAGAGATTCCTCTTCGATTGATGGAAAAACACCAACTATGCTGCTTCCAACAGTCTTAACTTTTTTGTTATCTCCAAAGCTGAAACTCCCATTTCTTTTGCGCTCCAACAAGGTGAACTGGGTTTCATCGCCTATCATATACCTTGAGCAACCGCTATCCAAATACCACATTCTAGTGTCATCAACAAATCTTAGGCTCACTTGCAATAGACTCAAAGTTTTCATTCATTATCAGGTTATTGAGAACTCAGAGGTTTCATATTTGTTACTCAGCAAGACTACCTATGTGAGTTTCGTGAAGTCATCCACAAACACTAAGGAAAATCACTTTCCACCCATGCTCATAGGTTGAATAAGGACAAAAAGGACAAAATGTAGGAGCTCCAACGATCTCTGAGTTATTACATTGTTAATTGATATAAATGACTTTCTAGCTTGCTTACTAAGTTGACAAGCTGAACAAAGCCTATCTTTCTCGAAGCTGATATTGGGTAAACCCACAACTAATTACTTTTTCGCAAGTATGGATAGAATGTTTATATTTATATGACCCAATCTTCTATGCCAAAGCTATGAACTTTCCTCCTTAGATATGAGACAAAAGCTAGCGAAGTCAGGGGATAAATCAATCATATACACATTATTAATTCTAGAAGCAAAGAGAATAGTAGAATTAATCTTGAAGTCAATAATTGAGCAACCTGTTGAGTCAAACGTAACTTTGTTGCCTTTATCACATAGCTAAGCTATGCTAAGCAAGTTGAAATTATGTCCTTTTACCAGAGATACCTCTTCGATTGAAAGAAAAACTCCAACTATACCGCTTCCAACAATCCTGCCTTTTTGGTTATCTCCAAAGCTAAAACTCCCATTTCTTTGACAGCCCCAATGAGATGAACTGAGTTTCATCACCTATCATATACCTCGAGAAACCGCTATCCAAATACCATATTTTAGCATCATTAGCGAATCTTAAGCTCACCTATAAAATAGTTACATTTTCTTAGGTATCCATGCTGTTGAGCTGGATCCTTTTTCATTAGTAGTGCTTAAGTTACTCCATTCATACTCGTATAAAAAATTTTATGCCTACACAAGACAGTTGCATGTCTAGCGTTCCCACAAAAGCCACACACCTCTTTTGATTTAGGCTGGCTCACTTTCTTCTTTGGAAAAGATATCTTCCCCTTTTTAGAATTGCGAGTTTGGTTACTCGGACCTTTACTATTGGTTGGAGGAGGAACCCATTCCTTCTTCAAATCTGTTAACTCAGACATCAACTCATATAACTGCTTAGTGAAATTGTAGTTATGAAATGCATGATACTTATCTTTTTCTTGAAGAAAACAAATATTAAGAGATAAGGAAGTAATAGTGTCTTCCTGATCCTCACTTCTCCTCACTAGCTCCTTGTTTTTTTTACCCACTTTTTAGTTAGCTTCATAACATCAAAGAGTACTTGTGAGAACTCTTAAATTAACAAAGGGATTTTAGAATGTACCTCAGCTTGGCTGTTCTTCCCTTTGTTTCTCTCACCATTTGAGTTTACAGCGAAATGGTTACCATTTGAGACTAATGCTGAGCTCTCATACTTCTCTCCATCAATCACCATCAAGCAAAGGTTTTCGGAATCAATTGCTTCTTCATTAAATGATAAATATTCTTCATAATTGCTCCATGTGGTAGCAAGTACCTCATTTTTCCTCCCAAAATTCTTCTTGAATCTATCCTTCTTTGATTTAGTACAAGAAGATTAGATATTACCTTTCTCTCCACAACCAAAGCACTTGATGCCTTTGTTGCATTCTTTCTTTTATCCTTCCTCAGCTCCTCATTTGTGTTGAGTTGGCTTGTTTTTGCTAGGAAACTTCTTCTTATTGAATTTCCAGCCCTTCTTCATAAAGCACTTAAATCTTGTAGTGAAAAATGCCATCTACTCATCTGAATCATCTTTTTTATTTCATCGGAGTTAGCTTTTAAGACAATAGCTCTGCCTTCCTTCTCCCTACCTATGCTCTTCTTAGATTCATCATCCTATTTCCTCAGGGACATTTCCTAAGTTAGCAAAGTGCCTATTAGCTCTTCATAACTATAGGTCATCAAATCACGAGCTTCCTTGATCGCGCTCTTCTTTGCATCGCGCTCCTTAGTGAGAATTCTAAGGATCTTCTTCACCATCTCTTCCTTGGAGAAGTCCTTGCCTAGTTGCTTGAGTTCATTAATGATATTAATGAACTTGGTATTCATGGATTGGATACCCTCATTGGCACCCATGTGGAACAACTCTTATTCTCAGAGAAGAAGATTGATCTTTGACTTCTTCACTTTGTTAATCCCCTCATAGGTGACTTCCAACTTCCTCCATATCTCCTGTGTTATCTCGCACCATGAGACCTTGTTGAATTCAGACAAATCTAGCTTATAATGTAAGTAATTAATAGTTTATCGCATTCTTCTTAAGGAGTCTTATTTTAGCATCATTATAATCCTCTGGGTTACTAGAACACATTGCTCATTCATAATAATAGTAGGAATCCAAGGTCTAAACTCAATCGCTAGCCTTGCTTGCATGCTTTATAATTATATGAAGTTTTTCATTCTATTTATCCAAAACGTATAATGCTGGCCATCAAAGAGTTGAGGCCTAGTAACAGACATTCCTTCTTTAAGGAGTGTAGTCTATCAATGATTGAAACTGTTGGAGGGATTATTAAAAGCCATCATATCTTTAAGATAACTAGTCTTAAAGTTGAGCACTTACTCTAATACCACTTGTTGGTCCATATTAACCTTAATAATCGTGCAGAGGGGGACAATGCATATTAACTTGTTCTTTTTAGATTTTAAATTTGATTTCCAAGTTCTTTTTAAGCTCGAGTTGAGTGACTTAAATTGATCGCAACTTTTGGGCTAAAATTGTAAACTACTAAGCTTGGGCTGACTTAGTTTATCTTCACGTTGTGCTGAGTAATCTTACTCAGCTTAGAAAGGTTTTCAAGTATATATATGAAAAATAGAAATGATGTATGAGTGCAAACACTGTTAAGGCAATAAAAGGTAGTTAAGGATAGAGAACACCTGAGATTTCATCCTAGTTCGGCCCCTGGTCTACCTCAAGTCCCCAAATTCTTTTCCAAGCTTTAATCCACTAATGATTCTTGCTTTCAATAAGAGGAGAAGCCTTTAACAATTGGTAGATTGATTATAGAAAGTATCTTCCTTTCTAACCAATTCTTGTCTTGAATTGTTCTTCAATATCTCTTCTCTTCACAACTTTCAAATATTCCCATTTGAAATAGAAATTAGGATATTTAAAGATAGTGATTTCAAATGTTGAGGTGCAAGATTGATCCTATAATCTTCAACTCATCAATAACTTACATATCTTCAAGTAAATCCGCTTAAGAGAGGCGCGTGAGATGCAACATAGAGATTCATAGTTAAAAGCACAAGTGTCATAATATACGTATATGTCTTAAGTTACTCAAATTTTAACTAAGTAAAAACTATTAAGCTAAAGTTGAGTTATATCGCATAAACTATGAAGTACACAGCAACTCGACTTTTCTTTCTCTAAGTTATAACTTAATTAAATTTCAGCAAAATTGAGTTATTTTCCTCTAAATAAACTTAAGTTAGACTTTCTTAATTATGACTCTACTTAGTACCTAATTAATTTCACAATCCTAAGTAAATTGTTATTTCTAAAACTTTAAGTACTATGAGGTACTATTAACTTGGGTTGAAAACCCCTTTAGAAACAAGGGCTTATCTAGAATGCCCATCTCAAAGAACCAAATCTACAAAAGGAAACAAAGTCAAAAAGGGAGAGAAAAGGAAAAAAAGGGAGTTCAAGTTTGAAGGAATTTAACACAAGAATATGAAGAGAAGACTTGAACTTCTCAATTATGTTCCTAGCACACTAGTCAAGGGCATAATACATCTAAGCCAAGGTAGACTGACTCAAAGCATACTTGTTGAAGCCAGTGATGTCTATGAGGCTCGATAAAATAATAAGGTTAACTACAGAACCTCCAGTCGAGAAGTAAAAACAAGAGAGAATGGCGATAATAAATTTTTGAGCCTCACAAATAGAAGATCAACCCTCACCCCTCCCCTACATCTAAAATTTGATTAGTTGCTTGTAGGATACCTTACTCTTGATTGTATTAAAAAAACCTATAAGAGCCCCGATTGCATCATGGTTAAAGCGGTGATAGGAGAAGGTGACATTGAAATGGATGACCTCCCCAGTGAAAGATGGTTACAATGATGGCATAATATTTGACAGGTTATATGGTAAACTCCCTACATGAATAATTGATAGTGTGGGTAGTGTCAAAACACTAGATCAATAGGGTAGAAGAAAGCTTGTGAGCACGAGATTCTTGGTACCTCTTACGAAACAATGGTGAAAACTTATTGTTTATACTTGCTCTCTAGACTTTTGTGGTCCCACAATTGGGGCTAAGATGGCATCGAAAGAAGTTCTCCTAGACATTCTAACTATTTTCACATGTTAAAATATTTAATTTAATCATTAGGTTATTTAATGTTATAGGTTTAGTTTCTCTTTTCCTTTGTTAGAAATAAAACAAGTGTTGTTAGCCTTTAAAACCTTTTTTTATTTACTTAGAATAAATAAAAAATACTTAAAAAGTATTAATTATTAAATTTAAATTTTATACGTTTGAAAAGTTAAAAAAATTGCATAGAAAGTCAAAAAGCCGCTTGCCTTTCTAGTTGGGAGATTCACGAGGCCCCGAGGGGTCTCTCGAGACTCGGTGCCCCTACCACCAGTCTTGGGCCTCTCCTCCTAGATCTGCCAGTGTAGCTAGACCGATGGCATTCTTCTTGCTAGGTCACCATCGGTCAAGCTAAAGGGCTACTAGGTTTTTTTGTAGTTCCCCCTTTTTTACCATTTTTTACCTGTTTTCCCTATTTACCCTCATTTTTTTAGCCGACCGAAACGGGTATAAATAGGCTTAAACTTTGAGGGAAGAGGAGGAGTATCATTTTTACCAGTTTTGGGGTTAGATAATATTTGAGAGAGAGAAAAGAGGAAACTTAGGAGGAAAGTTTAAAAGGTGTGAAAAATCCTCCTCTTTTGATTTTTCTATCATTTTCTGGAACTAATCCTTGCTTGGGGTCTTTAGACTTAGGGTAGATCCTTCCAATACCTTTCTATAGAATCCAAAATCACTTAAAAATCCATCTCTAGCATTTATTTCCTTTTTTTGGTTTTTAATCTACAAAATCTTCAAGAAATCAACAAAAAAAGGCTTGAGAAGACTCTTTTGTTGATGTTTCAAACTTCAAAATCGTTGGGACCATGTCGGAAGGGTAAGTTTCTCAGTTTCAAAATAATTATGGGCTTGATTGTGTGTTTATTATGTGTTTGAAGGGGTTTTGGGGGTGAATAATGAGGTTTTACATGGTGCCCCTCTAGTTGGACTAGTACCCCTCTAGCTAAATCGGTGCCCCTCTAGTTAGACCGGCACCCCTATAGTTAACTACAAGGGCATCGGCCAACTACAAAGGTGCCATTTATATTATATGGATACCACTCCAAATTGATTTGTCCAGGTTTAAAAGGTTAATTTTCACTTGTCTTGTGCAAAGAAACGGAAAACCTTGATAAAAAATTACGTGTTCCCCATGGTCTTTGAAGCTTGATCGGTGCCCATGTAGGCAACCATGCCACCTTAGTGGCCTAGACTGGTGCTGGTTTAGGCGATGGCTAACTAAGCCACCACCGGGCTAATAGTAGGGGTACCGATCTATTTTCGGGACAGAACCTCCCTTTTATGCTTTCTCGCCTAGATTTCATATTTTTACTCCGTTTTAGGAACCCTGACAATAGGATTCAATGTTCTTCGATAACTGACCTCATGATATGTCATGTAACATCTCCAAATAATTAAAATGAGGAATATTGCATCTAAAATAAATTGTTTTTGCAAAAAAATTGCTTGGAAACTCAAATTTCCACTTTTAAAAATCAATCGAGCGTAATGCTTTCAATTATCACCATAATCTAACCCTTTGCATGATTAGTTGAGTCTTGTTTGATATTGCTAACCCTACTTGTGATGTGTCATATAAATTATGCTAACCCCTTAAGGATTCAGGCTAGATTTATTTAGGATTTTATTCCTTTGGGTATTGTCTTTGTAAAAATAAATGTATTTGTAGAAAAAAACTGTATTTATGACCATTTGTATCCCAAAAAATGTATTATTTAATCCCTGCCCCCTAGGTTAGAAGCTTTTTATTTTCTTTTCTTTATTTTATTTTCTCTACCTATTTACTTACTGCATTTATTTATTTATCATTTTCCTGCTTGTGAATGCTTTAAACCGCCAAACATAAATCGAAAACAACTAGAATAATAATCGAAATACTTTGACGGTGGTGGCTTGCATGTAATTTTATCTCAAATAATGATGAATTAGATAACTCATCTGAACGTGAATCTCTATACTATGATACGGTTTAGGCTTAATGGATTTAGGTTATACCGAATTTCCCAGAAGAGCTGATCCGGGTGGCAACTCCGTAACATAGGCTAGAGGTTTAGGCCTAAGTCTATCCAAAACTTTATTTCCTTGTTCTCAAAAACCCCAACACCCCATCTCATGGGGCTGGTACCTTGTAGTGACTACATGGGTAAATTATCATCCAGTCACAGTGGCAACTCTACTTGGGATCATTCTTCTTTATGAACTTAAAGTTTAAAAGACTTCGATGAGTATTGAAAAGTTGTTAAATGAGTTTATACACCTCTAAAATGTTTCACCAAAAGTATATGCATTAGATGGATTAGCCTTAATGTTAGGGTGCCTAATTTTAGGCGTGAAGCCACGAAAGTATCACTTGTGACCCCATGGGGATCGAGGATGCCTAGTGATTGGATCACTTATTTCCATATTGCATGTACCTCCCTCATTCACACCTATTTGGGTGAGGCTTAGAGTGTATCGTAGAGTAATAAGAGCCTTCTACGTTAGCAATCCTTTTGATCGAACTCATATAGCATCATCGTAGTAACGTCCCCTAGGGTATATTAAAACATCTCAACGTGATTTATGCAGGTTCGCTCTTTAAGATTCTCATGGTGTCAAGATTATCCAAGCTTAGATTTAGAAGCCATGTGGGAGACGTATGGTTGGAAGAATAATTATTGTGTGAATTCTACATGCTATGTGTTGAATCACTTTCCACCCATTTGCATATGCAAATAAACGCAACATTCACACCATATACATCACACTAACCACCTTCTTTTGTGCAAATACTAACATACACACAATCATAATTTTTAGAATGCTCATAAAGTATCATAACATCACAAATGAATCCAAAGCATCATAAAATATCCCATCTATATTCATCAACCTTAAAGATGCTAGAGGTTGCGTCACCTTAGGGAACAAGTAAACATAACATATCCACCCATTTGTAATGCCCAATTGGCATCTGAACCTCTACCCAAATTAATTCAAATACTCAATTCATTTATTTCACCACATAGGTGATCTCAAATAATCATAAACATCAATTAATTCACCAATTAACACATCATGAGGGTATAACACATTATTTACCCGAGAATTAGAGTCTACTCACCCAAGTTTATCGTAACATGGGATTGTTACCATGGTAGGGAATTACCGCCATTCCTTCACCCACACTAAAAAACCAAGCATTTCACTTCACTACACTTAAGCTCATCTCTTTATGGATCACAATGAGCACTCTCAACCTCAACACCCAAAGGATGGGGAAGTCATCTCATTTGCTTCATGAGTGTTCGAAAAGCCTTCAGGGATCATAAATCCATAAAACATCAAGAAATGCATGTCCTGATTCATTCTTGTTTGGCGTTTAATGTAAGTGCTTCTAAAGGAGCATCTTGTCCGATTGTCTCCAAAGATCATCATAAAAGAAGAAGAGGGTGTTGTGTATTCAGATTCAAGTGAGGGGTCTGATTCAACCTTCAATCGGTTTAATCATCTCTTGCACTCAATTATGGTTAATCCTTTGGGTGAAGATGCTAGCCATCTGGGTGAGCAACAAAAACAATAGCATTTGGCCAACTCCAATTTGGGGGGAGGTCCTCAATCAGGGAATGGGGGTGATCTCGATGCAGCATTGACTATGATGCTTTGTATCCCAAAGTTTAAGGCTACTCTATTTGCCTCTATGAGGGCCCTCTCAGTCGAGGAGAGGAATTTTGATTTAAACTTCGAATATGAGCTTCCTCCTCTAGTTGATAGGCATGACCCTTAGGGGGATATCCAGAGTTCATCCCATTGTTAGCCAAGGGTATGCTTCCACTATACAAGACAATCTAGGTTCTCTCTTAAATCAAGGAACTCAAAATCAGCTAACAGCCAGGTCATGGCAGTTTGGTAATCTTATGCAAGGCCAAGGATCAATCTATCAGAGTCATCCAAATGGGAATTAATATATTGTCTTCCAGCACAGGTTGTCTGGGTAAGCCGTGCCTAATTCTTTTCTACAGGGTGTTTCTAGAGCCAAATCCGCCCTTTGGATGTTAACCCTTCCATGAGAACTCCACCAGCTTATCTTGGCTCAGGATCTAAGCTACATTTCCCTACCATGAATGTAGCTTCTTCACAAGGGTTTGCATCTTAACCCTTATCTCTCCCTATCCAAGGGGCACCTCACTACCAAGGATCCATTATTAAGTGAGCCACTCTTGGGAATCAATTTCAAGCTTACCCTCAACCTCAGACTTCTCCTCAATTTTTAATCTCTCTGAGGGGCACATCTTATTCTCAATCGTTGTTTTGTCACTCGATTGTCCCCAAGGTTCTGAATTAAGAGATTTTCGCTCAAGGGGTCGAAGGATCTATTCCCCAAGGTCTATCCCACGAAATGGCTAGTCTACGATAGCAGTTTCTCACATCATAGATTAATCTTATTTCTTCTTATCCTCAGTTTCCTAATCCAGCAAGGGATGAAGATTAGATGTCCAAAAACTTCATGATGCCAGAATTGATGAAGTACATGGGGGAAGGAGGTCCTATAACTTACATTAAAAATTATAAGATTACAATGCAAAATTTAGAAACGGTCCAATAAAAGCCATGAGAGATATTCAAGTCCTACTATGAAATATGGATAGTCGTGCAAGTCCCCCAAAAGGATATACTTGATTTCTTGGAGATGATTATGAAGCTACTTGATGGAGCACTTCCATTACACAAAGTATGCTTTGGGATTAATGAATATTCTAGCTATAATGATATTCTTGTCAAGGTCATGAAGTTGGAGAGAGTTCTCAGTTTTAAGAAAACCTCCAACCTGAACCATGGAAGGATGGGAGAAGTCTACCAAAGGGGCAACATCTGCTTCTTTTCTAAAAAGAAAACAAGTTATGATCCAATTTACCAAGCTTGTTGATTTGAGCTTTATCCGAACTTCAAAAGAAGATAAACTTGGTATCTCCCCTTATTTCACGCTTTTAACTCAAATCTTTGATAAGCTTTAAAAGCTTAGGATCATGGAAAACTTGAAGCCATTTGCCCAACCTAAGGCTATGAATGGAAGAACTTTTACGTTTATCACATGGTGGTGGGTCATCACATGAATTATTGTCAAACCCTATTTCGGGATATTCAGAAGTTGATGAAGGAAGAGAAGTTTCATGCTCCTTCTTTGAAGTTGAAGACTATTGATAATCCACCTACTCAAGTTAAGAATAAGGTATTAGTTAAGTATGATCGATCCCTGAAGAATGGGGGAAAGATGATAAAGCACTAGGCCATGCCCTTGAGAAAGGTTTAGGCAAACATCAATAAGGTATCTTAGGAGCTAAAGAGCATGATTTCCTCATACTCGGGTAGGATTAAATTCGCTCCTCATAACAAATACAATGAGAACAAGAAGCCTACTTTTCACGACATAGCCAATGTGCACAACTATAACCAAAGCTACATAAGGGGTAATATGAACCTGTAGATGATAAGTGTATAATTACACTTATTATCATGACATTTTCAATCCTAAAATGATATGGTTTTGTTTCATTTTATACTTCATATAAAAGATATCATGTGGTATGTGGTTGTTTTTTATGCAAATGCAGAAACTAAGTGAATCTTGAGAGTAAAATGATCAAAGATAGAATTCTATGTAAAAAGAGTGAAAAAGGTACAAAAAGATGCATGGAATACAAGGATTTGGCTTAGGACCGTGACTTGTTACTCTTCATAAGAAGCAAGTTA
>CATIWQ010464780.1:0-10930 GCA_949673415.1 Euphorbia schlechtendalii | reverse complement strand
GAAAAATCTATATATTTAGAATCTCTAGTCTTCTATACATATATCTATCCATTCTTCATTCTAATCCTCCCAACTAAAATCCAAAAATATTTTATTTTCTTTATTCCATTTTTCTTGTTGATCTTTAGAGCTAGTCCTTCCTTGTGGGATCGATATCTTTTAAAACTACATCGTAATTGTATACTTGCAGTGGTCACCATTTTTGTATTTAGATAAGCGATATTGACAACACATGTTCGTATTTTGATCTTATATCTTATCGGTAGGGAAGTGGGAGACAAGGTTTTTGGCTTCAGTATTAAATAAAAACTCCTAGGAGTTATTAAAGTCGAAACCTTACGAACATTTCCCTTAAACAAACTCTAGTCAGCCTCATTAATTAAGAGTATACTTAGTACTAAATTAATTTCACTATACAAGTCAATATGCTATTTCCAAAACATTAAATTACTGTGAGGTACTATTAACTTGGGTTCTACAGGGACAACCCCCACACCCCATCTCATGAGGCCGACGCCTCGTGGCTATCACGCGGGTAGAACATCATCCGCTCACAACAGGCCATACTTCACCAGCATGGGCAACTATTACATGTTAAATCGCCAACCTGCTATAGGTATTTATCACTAGATAAGTGCTCATGTGTCATCTATTTCCACTAACCCTTCACTGGATACATTTAGAGGTAGCTTGACATCTTAAGAAACTGGCTCAAATGAAACTGAATCAAATGCACCATCATGGGTTGAGCTAATGGGCTTAACAAAGTGCCAACCGTCTCTTCAAGAGGTAACTCAACACAAGGATACGTGTATAATCCATTCAGGAAAGCAGGAACGCATTACCCAATGTACCACCATTCTTGGTATCTGGGGAGCAGACCTCCCTTGCCTCCTCTCCACAACATGCCCCTGCCTCCATGCAAAAAAATATTTACTTAGATGACCCGGAGTTCATCAACATGTTTAAGCAAGGGCTTAGTCACTTTGCTATTAAATTACACGAGCGGATGTTGTCCACTTCCTTCTCTCCATTTACTGCTTAAAAGCCGCTCAACCCATACGTCAAAATTACTCACTTTAACAACTATAATGACGACATGGATCACAAGATGCACATCAAAACCTACACGAACAAGATGGACATGGTGCACATCTTCGTGGCCCACGCGTGTCATTATTTCCAAACTACACTCATTAGGCCAACTACTTACTAGTTCGACTTTTATTAGCCAAGTCCATGGACACTTGGGAGGAACTTCAAGAAAAATTCTACACCGACTTTATTGGTTCCTAATGGGGACATCTATGCTTAAAAGAATTCATATTCAAGAAAACTATCTTTTTAATCTTTTCTTTCTTTATTAGATTTTTATTCTTTATTAAGCTAGGATAATATTTTAATAATAAAATATCAATATTTATTTCCTTATTAGATTAATATTCTTATTTTTTATTAGTCTTTTGTTCCTATTCAAATTAGTACTAGAGAAAAGTCTATAAATAAGGTTTTTATTTTACTTTTGTAATTATAATATATATCAATCAAATTATATATTCTCTCTTATGAATGTTGAGTTCGTAACTTTGATTTGGGATTAACACCCTATAAATTTTATCTTAAGAATAATCAAGGGATACTCGATTTTCTAACAAGTGCTGCAGGTGAATTCTTTAGGAAAATCTAATTTTTCGGCAAGTGTGGCTTGAGAATTTCTTCTTTGTTGTTTTAATTTAAAAACTTCAACAATGCGTTCACAATCCTTATCAAGTGGCATCATAGTCTCATCATTTCTTGAACCTGAAATCTCTTTGAGTAGTTGGTCTAGTTGAAAAACAAAAGATGGCATTAATGACTTCTTATTAGAATGGAAGAGCTAACATGTAGATATAAAAGTAAACTTCTCAAAGAATGTATTGCAAAATTTTAATGAGATATATTGGATTCTCTCATGTCATTAACACCACCTTCACCACCATAAAAAGTTGATGAGTTTTTGAATCAAAGTTCACCATTACAAGTTCATAAAAATTGAAGAGTAAGATATCAACAACCATGTGATGGTAGATTTGAAGGAGATCCATGTGAGAGGAGTTTGAGCATGAGGGAGTTTACATGAAGAATGTGGGGATTTCATATAATAGTAGAGATCTTGACATCGAAGATCTTCTTAATTGGTACTATGAAGTTGAGAGGTTCTTTTATTACAAAAGAGTATCAGACCATAAAAAGGTGAAAATAGTAGCCTGCCAACTAAAGGATAGAGCATTCATTTAATGGGAGTAGTACAGAGAATTAAGGAGGAGGAGTGAAAGAGAACAAATAAGATCCCGGTCAAGGATGAGGTAATGTTGAGCAAAAATTTTCTACCATCCGGACATGATTGGTACATTTACTAGTAATAAGGATGCTCTAAGGAAAATTTCTTCAAAAGGGAGGATGAATGATGAGTTAATCTCCTTTAATGTTAGCCATCCTAAAGGAAAAGTCTTCAGGAAGGAAAAGAGAATGATGCAAAAATTTTTATTCAACAACCTAACATAAAGTTACTCCCTAATTCAATAAGCAACTCGAGATTAATTTTTTCAAAAGAAGTGTATGATGATGATATTTCCTTGGATGTCGAGCGAACCCAACCATAATTAGTGCAAACAAAAGAAACGATTAAAGGAAAATAAACCATTAAGTTATCAACACAACATTAGCCTACCAAGTTACTTTCTGATGGTTAATTTAGGTAGGTATGCGAACTCGCATGGACAAATTTCAAACAAAATTAACTTAAAAGGAACTCCTAAGCATGACATGATTGATATAATCTTGATTGAAACATTCCATAGATGTTTTAGGTTTATTAAACTTATTAAAAGAAATCTAGTATCTAAGTTTAGAGCAATACCAGTTGATGCGTGCCTTCTTTTGATGTGGTAGAGCGATCCCTTAGAACAATCAGATATCACTCCGTTAGCACAAGCCTCTAAACTAGGACATCCTCTATGAAAAGTCCACACGAACTCCACCGACTAAAACCTCACGAGGAGGGAGAACTCGTCGGTTAATAAGTGGCTACTAGACCACTCGTAGACTAAACCAAAAATAACTACGAAGGCTCTTTTCCAAAATAGGAATAAGTCTTTAAAAGAATCTTTGCAAATACTAGAGAAACTCATGGAGGATCTCAAACAATTCGTAAGAGAAAAGGAGTTAAGCTCAAAACGAAGGCTGAACTTAAGTAATTTGAAAGAGGAGGAGGAAGCCACTATATGTGGGGGGAAGGGGAGAAAAATGCTCCCATTATTAGAATTGTGGGATGGGAAAATCCCCATCTCACACGCACGTTGACTACGCGGAGCTCAAAGCTCTATGGGTTAACCTACTCGCACAACCCACGTATGCGGGCTCTGCGTAGCCCACAAGGAAAGCCCGTACAGGCTTACCTTATCCCGCAAGCTAGGCCTTTTGGATTCTCCCACAAGCTCGCTTGTGGATTATGCTGGTGGGCCTGCACTGTAGGCCCATGCAAGCGCTACCTAGTACTTGTGGGATTGCAGTTGACCAGTATGCGTTAGCGCATGCCGGTGGCCCACGAGCACTCTTTTAGTGCTCGTGAGGTTGCCACATAGGCCCCTTCCCATGAATAACCCAAGTTCACAGGGCCCACTTGCAATGGGAAAAATCCTTTGCTCCAAACTCTATATATTTTTCCTCATTCCCTCTTTCAACATGTTTATTTATCCGACCATTCAATGGTCAATCTAACACAAACTCGATTTTTCCTTTTATTCTTGGTATATACCCAGTCTATATGTTATTTTTTTAGTCTGGTGAAGGTTCAATGTGTGTGACCTCATAAGATCCTGAAGTATAGAGCCACTAGAGGTTGACCTAAATTTGGTTTCCCATCTGGGAACTTTTAAGCTCAGTGTTCCAGATTTATATGGAATCCAATGACTTTAGATGATCAAATGAGCTTTCTAGAAAAGGTGTATGATCCCACAATACTTAGAACGTCATGTGCCTGTGACTTGATCCAGTTTTGCAATGGTAACTAGTATAATACACTCCTTCCATCATGTTAAGTACCATCCAATTTATTGAGTTTGAATAAAATGTTAGCTCATGTAATAGCCGTAACTATCCTAGATTTGACTTGTTCATGAAGAACACCACTAGCCTTTATGTACTGAGATTCACTAGAAGCCCAATCTGTTAATCTCATACTTTGATAAGGGGTTTATGAGTGTCTCACTTCAACAAGAGGCCTTAATCACTACATCAGGAGTGATGGATCCAATCTTGACTACCCGGCTTACCAACGAACGATCAATACTATACTCGTAATCACCTATATCATCATGATCAATAGGGTATGTATAATTATGACCCAAAGTATAGAAACTTCCGCACAAGGTAACGAATATCTCAGGTTTGACGATACTCATACCCAAAGTATGGAAACTTCCACACAAGGTAACCAATATCTTTGGTTTGAAGATACTCGTACTACTACTACAATAAGACATGACACCAATACATGGATATAGTTATTTCCGTGTATCTATCTTATAGCGGTTTCCAATGTATTACCCAAATACATTCATTTGTTAACTCAAGGTAGCACCTTCAGCTAGTGAGATCGGTTGCTTGGATTCAATCCAAGGAGTAAGCCTACACATGCTAGTCTGTTCACATCATTGATGTCCAGCCTCAATGAAACTGTGACTAGGGATATTTAAAATTTTCCATTATTACACGTGTGTGCAGTTTTCACCCCACAGAGCTCCCACTATGTCCTTTCACGTTCACGCTATGATATAACAACGAACTTTGTCTTATTATATCAATGAATATATATACGTACATAATAACACATAAATAATACTAGTGAGTTACATAATTAGAAAAGATCATTGATATACAACAAAGGTGCCTTAGTATTGATAAACAATAATCCAAAACTGTTTGTACATTAGTGACTTATAAACACCTATCACTCTGATTGCCTCTAGGGCATACATCATGTCTAACAAACTCCCACTTTCACTAGAGCCAGTTGCCCATGTGCTTCATGCCATACTCATTAACATGTTGGTCATGCTTAACTTGAGTCAATGGCTTTGTTAACCCATTTGCTAGATTCTGATCCGTAGGGATGTATTCTAAGCTTATATCTTTTCTAGCAACCATCTCTTGAATGAGATGGTATTTTTTGAGTAAGTGTCTGTTTCTCTGATGAGACTGTGGTTCCTTTCCCTGTGCAATAGTCACATATTATCACAATAGACTACTATTGGATTTACAATGTTGGATACTACACCAAGATCACCAATAAACCCCTTTATCCAGAAAACTTGCTTAGTTGCTTTAGAAGCAACTACATACTCAGATTCAGTGGTTGAATCAACAATTGAATCTTGTTTGACACTTTTCCAAACAACTGCCCCTCCAATTAACATAAACACATATCTTGATTGGGAATTGTAATTGTCCTTGTTATATTGAAAACTCGCATCAGTGTATCCCTTCACAAAGAGATCACTTTCTCCATAAACTAAAAACATATCCTTAGTTCTTCAGAAGTACTTGAGGATAGTTTTAACAGCCATCTGGTGCTTTTCACTTGGATCATATTGAAATTTGCTCATGTATCTCAAGGCATGTGAGACATCTGGCCGAGTGCATACTGTGAGCACAAGATATTGTACAAGCTTGCGAGTTCGATGATGACGATTTTTTGGGATTTTATCCTTGAATTACATAATTTTCGACCATCCGATGATCTTCATATGGGAGCTCTCCTCGTAAAAAATAATGTTTTGGGCCCTAAATAAATATTTGGGACAGTAAAAAAAATTTAAAAACCTCAAAGTGAAAATTTAAAGGCTTATAATTCTTTTAAAGGACCTTAATAAATATTTAAGGGTCAGAATAATTTAATCATATCATTTGTATTTTTAAGAAAATATACGTATATATTGGAAGAAAATATATAGAAAATAAATGTGTATGTATATACATACAAACATACATACATACGTACGTACGTACATACATAAATATAAAAGAGTAGCCTCGCATGTATTTACAAGCGAGACTAATGTTAACCTCGTGAGAGTGCTAGCGACGGTAGCAATGGCCTCGCCTGTAAATACAGGCGATGCTAAAGTCCCCCAATAAATAGGGTGAATTTTCAGTAGTTTAGGAGAGTTGAAAAATTTTACGAAAAAAATTCTTTTTTTGACGAAACGATTTGAGAAAAGTTTTAACAAAAAAAATTTTTATTTTCTTGACAAAAACGGAGGGATTTTTTACTAAAAATTAATTTTCTTGACGAAATAATTCTGGCTTTTTGACAATGCCTTTTATTCTTTATTCATCTTTCTTTTAAAAAATCTTCTGATTATTTTCAGATCCAAAACAAGTTTGGATTCCGGATTTGTTTATTTTTTCAAATCAATTTCTTTCATCTTTCTTTTGAAAAATTCTCAAATATTCTCGGACCTAAAATAAATTTAGAGCCTGAGTTTGAATATTTTTTGGATAAAAATAACCTTTATTTTTCAAACAAAATTAAACCAAAAATAACGAGGAACACTCATGGAAATCAAGCGGATTTGTCAATGTAGATTCGCAACAAAAGGGTAAGCCTCTGAGTTCCAAGAGCTGCTTTTTCTTGTGTATTATTTTCTTGTTCCTAAATTTTTAGACAGACTCGATTTTCATCACCAACCTAGGATTTATTTTATTCATTTTATTCTTTAAATTTTATTTTATTAATTTTATTTATTTATTTAATTGTTATTTTATTTATTTTGTTATGTAACTTTATTTTACGCTTTTTACGGATTCTTTTAATTTATTAAATTGCGGGAATGTTGTAATTAAATACATGTTAGAATACCACCATGAAGGGAATAAAAATTATTCCCGGATGACAGACCTCACATTTTTGCCATGCGGTCATTTTCATTAAATAAAAATGAGCAACATATGTGTTAATAAAATGAATAGTTTTCTTTCTAAACAAGAATCTCAATCTCCGATATTTTAATTAGGCCACACGGGCCTCGCCATAATCAAATCGAACATACATGTAAATATTCATGTTGTGTTATACCCTGTGCTAACTTTTGTGGATCCAGGTAGATTAGGTTAGATGTATAGTTAGGATTTTATTTTACTTCGGGTATTACAAATATTTTTACGAAAATGCAATTAATAGATTAAGCGGGCGGTTGCATCCCTCGAGGTTTTGTAATCATAATATTTACTTTTCCGCATTTATTTATCGCTTTATGTATAGATTTATTACTTTCCACATGCGAGTTAACTCATACATTACAAACTCATAAACGACATAAGTTTGAATATACACAATTAAGAAATACGGTTTTCTGTAGATGTAATATAATGTGATTAGACCTGGGCACAAGCCCGTTGACCCGCGGAACCCGTCCATGCCTGCTCTTCATGGGATGGGCTTGGATAAGGTGATTGGTGATTAGACCCGACCTGGCCCGAACCCGAAGCGGCCCGAGTAAAATATATGCCGGGCTTGGTTTTAATAATAAAACCCAAGCTCGGCCCATTCGGCCCGAAATAATAATTATTATGTTAAAAATATATATTTATTATATACATTTAAAGTAAAAAAAATTATATGGTTGAAAATTTTCATATTTTTTGCTAAACTTTAACATTTAAACTCAATTTTATGACTTATACTACAAATATATTTGGAATTATTTTTTCACAATTATTTTTTAGTAATAAATTTTAATTTTTTTTAGTTGAAACAATTAATAGTTAGGCCCGCGGGCCGGACTTGATTTTGATTATTTTATTAAAGACCCTGCCCGACCCGAACCCGATGTATTTTTTCATGGATTTGGGCCGGGCTTAGGCTATTCATTATTTAGCTAGGCCCGATAAGGCCCGGCCCAACCCGGCCCATGCCCAGGTCTACTTATTGAAGCAACTTATTAGTGATTAATTAGTTGGACTAACTCTAAATGGAAGTAAAGTGCCTCACCTAATTTTAATAATTAATTTGCACCCAATACAAACACTTTTCTAATTTCGTTTCCAAATAAGTTAACTTGTATTACTGAAAAAATGTCCATTAAGCTAATGATATTATTATAATTGTAAATTTCCTCTTTAATTTTACATTGATTTGTTTCTTTATTTTAGTTTAACGGCCTTTAGCTTTAGCTTTGGTTCTCTGAAATAATTCTTTTTGCCAATAATGTTCAATAATGGTTTTTCGATTTTATAATCCAGTTTCATTCAAAACTGGTATCGAAGGAAAAAAACGGATCCAATTGTTACATCTTTCCATGCCCAAGATTAACGTGGATTATATGTTCAATATTAGGCCCTGTTTGGTAATCACAAAAATAAATCATTTTCCTTTTCAAAAAGTAAAAGGAAATAAAATATGTATTTGGTAAAATTTAAAACAAATGTTGAGTTCCTTTTTCTTAGTAAATTATTTACTTTTTCAAACCTCATCAAAAATCAACTTTTATGGATTCCTTTGAGGTTTGAATTTTATTTTGCTTATTATTATTATTATTATCATTATTATTATTGATTTAATAATTTATTTGAACCATGTCTATTTTTGTAATTTAAATCTCAAACCGCAACCGTGAATTATATTTTGTCAAACACTAATTACAAATAAGTTAATTACAGCAACAGCAAAAAGTAATAAGAAACCACAACAACAAACCGTAACAGCAAAAAGCACCTGCAACCGCAACAATAACAGTGTTACCAAACAAGGCCTTAATGTCTATCTAATACTTATTTTCACAAATTTTGCCTGATATTGAGATTGATTAACTAAGATAATAAAAAAGATCATGGATAGAAGAATGATTCCGTTGTCGGAAACTCCGAGTGAGAAATACAGAGAATCTCATGTAAGATATTTATCAAATAACATCAACACAATTTGTTCCGTGTAAAGATACTTATAAAGAAACAGTATATGGTTAATTGTACTCGTTCAACCTAGTGGAAATAATTTCCTACAATCATGCACTTGTATAATCCTTTAACATATATATTTTCAAATCAAGTCCAATGAACTATGAATCATATCTTTTAACTCGATTACGCTAGTAAAAGGGATCAATTGTTCTCAACTCATAATTATAAATTTAAATTGAAATAAGTTTTGTTCATTTTACATACTTATAAGTTAATTAAAACTTTATATCAATTGAATTGGACTGGATTAAACTGAATTAATTTGTAATCTAAATATACGTAACTTTGGAAACATTTCAACTTCTTAAAAATAAATCTACGAACACATTATCAATTTCTTTCAATTGAATTATAAGATCTTTTACATATTCGAAGTATACAATTTTTTTTACAAAGAAGTATACAAATTTAAAATTACAAATAAATGACACGAAATAATATTTTATGCAATTCATTAAATTCAAGCTTTAAATAGCTTACCAGTGTTTTAAAAGGCGGTCAAGGTGGCCACTTAGGCGGAGATTTTTAGAACACCGCCCCGATTTTATATAATCAGGCGGTCAAGGAGGAAATTGTCGCCAAAACTCAGAAAAACGTCGCCAAAGACAGAAAAAAGTGTCGCCAAAGCCTAGAAATGTCGTCAAAGCCTAAAAAATTGTCACCAAAGCTTAGAAATATGAATTTTTAGTATTATTATATAAAAATTTACGTGTACCCTAAATTTATTATTTTAATTTATTAATAAATATTATATATTTTAAAAAATACCCCACCTAGAACCTGATTAATCCTTGATTAATTCCCGCCTAGACCCTCAGAGATTCTAGCCGCTCGACTAACGCCTAGCGCCTTTTAAAAAAATTGTCTATAATTAATCAGAATATCATAAAAAACATGAGTTTAAAATAAAAAGTCTCACGCTCGCTTTATGAAAGTTATCAATTGTTCACTGATTGACAAGTTGTGAGAATATTTTTTTCTCAAGTCTTAACAACTTTACTTTTATGGATCTCACGAATATTTAATTTCAATAAAATAATTTTTGGTATTTTAACTAAAGGTGATGAATAAGCACATATAATATTATGATATTTCTCATGAATTTTTTAAAATATTTATTTGTTGGTGTGAGTTTACTAGATCCAGGAGGATCATTAAACATTTATCAATCATAGCACATAAACGGCTAAAGTGCTAAACCCTAGCTTTTATTTATTATTTTTTGTTGGTCCAACAAATAGATTATTTTAATAAAAGAAATCTTACAAAATGCAAATAGTTTAATTTTTAGGAGACGTTTAGATGATTTTTTTTAACTTATTTTCATTTTGTTAGTTTATATAGTTGTGTAATAGTTTTCGTATATTTTTGAGGTTGATTGATTGTTTGGTAATGTAAATACTTCTGTTTATGAGTTAGGGCATCCATTTGACCCGAGTTCGTTCGTATTGATTGAAATAAGATATACGTTTTTACAAAATATAAGTTTACGTGTTTGACGTAGTTTTTATATAAATATCAGTATTTTAAAAAGCGCTAGGTTCTAGTCGGGCGGTCGAAGATGAATGGGGCCTAGGCGGGGATTAATCGGGGCCTAGGCAGACTTAAGCGCTAGTCAATAGGGTTTAAGCGCTAGGCATAGCCAGGCGGTGACCCTCAAAATAACGCCTAGGCGGGACCTAGGCGGACCCAGGCAGAGATTTTTAAAACAGTGATAAATATAATTAGATTCAAAAGTACATTAATCCTAATATTTTCAATATTTTACATTTTATTTTTACATTTTTTCTATCAAATTTAAATTATGAAATTCATATTATATATTAAAAAATTTAATTTAAAAAAGAATATATATATATATATATATATATATATATATATATATATATATATATATATATATATATATATATATATATATATATATCCA
>CATIWQ010464614.1:0-12708 GCA_949673415.1 Euphorbia schlechtendalii | reverse complement strand
AATTCCTTGTGTTCCACACATCTTTTTGCACATTTTTCACTCTTTTTACATAGAAGTCCATCTTTGATAATTTTACTCCCAAGATTCACCTAGTTTCTGCACTTGCATAAAAAACAACTACATACCACGTGAAATCTTTTATATGAAGTATAAAATAAATTTAAACCATATCAATTTATAAGTAAATATATCATGATAATAAATGTAATTATACACTTATCAATCCTCAAACCTTAGATACTAGTTACCTTATGTAGGATTTACAATACTTTGCATCATACTTATTCATACCTTGGTGATGAGGATGACACAGATGACTATGGATCTAGTGATGATCACATGTTGGTAAACCGAGTAGTCAACATGGGATCCATCGCTCCTGATATAGTGATATAATGGGAGATGTACCTTAGGGCCCCTTGTTGAAGAGACACACTCATAAACCTCTGATCAGAGTATAAGATTGATAGAATGGGTATCTAGTCAATCTTGATACATTATGGCGAGTGGTGTTCTTCGTGAACAAGTCTAATTCCAGGATAGCTACGGCTATTACATGAGCTAACATTTAATCCGAGCTCAATAAACTAGATGGTACTTAACTTGATGGAAGGATTGTATTATATTGGTTACTATTGTAGAACTGGGTCAAGTCATAGGCACGTGATGTTCTGAGTGTAGGGGGATAATACGCCTTAGCTAGAAAGCCATTTGATCATTTAGAGTTATCAGGTTCCATATCAGTTTGGAACATTGAGCCTAAAATTTCCCGTATGGGAAGCCAAGTTTAGGTTAACCTATAGCGACTCTATACTTTTAGATCCTATGAGGTCACACACTTTGGGTCTTTATCGGACTAATTAAAGATTCTATAAATCGGGTCTATGCCGAGAATAAATAGGTTGTTGAATTTGTTGGATAAATTATTAATTGGTTGAACCAAATTAATAATTAAAAGGAGTAAAGGAGAGAATTGGGAAAATTGCCTTGAGTGAAGCAAGGGAATTTTTCTCGTTGTGAGTGAGCCCCAAACAAATTCAAAGTGGGGCCTACGCAGCTGCCCCATGAGCTAAATAGCTAATGGGTTGCTAGCGTGCTAGCTAGGCTTGCGTGTGCTAACGGACTGCCCACTATTGCAGCGGGCTTGCATGCACTGTTATCGTAGCCCGCACAAGCTAGCTATGTATGCGAGTTAGCCTGCGGATCCTAGTGATCCTTCTGGTTGACCCCGTTGTGGGATAGGGTTTTTCCCTATCCAACATTGGAAAAAGGGGAGCTTTCAGCTCCCCTTTTCCCTATAAATAGCTGCTCCCTCCTCCTTTTCAAATCACTTCATCTCAGCCTTCTCTCTGAGTTTGACATCTTTTTTTCGCATAATTTTGCAAGATCCTCCACGAGTTTCTCCAAGTGACGAAGAATTCTTTAGAAGGCTCTTTCTATTTTGAAGTGAGCCTTCTCAATTAATATTTTTGGGTTGGTTTTTGAGCGTTCTAGCAGCTGCTGTCTACCAACGGTGTCTATCTCAATGAAGGTTTTGGTTGATGAAGATCCGTGTGGATCAATCGTAAAGGCTATCCTAGTTTGGAGGGTAGTACCAAAGGAGTACTATCGAATTACTCTAAGGGAACGCCGCATCTAAAAGAAGAGAGAAGCATGCATTAACTGGTAATGTTCTAAACCTAGATGCTAGGGCTTCTTTTATAAGTTTTATAAACCTATTGGAATCTATGGAACTTTTCAACTTAGAATATATCAATCATGGCATGCTTATGAGATCCTTTAGGTTTAATTTTAAGTTTTGAAATTCTAACTTGTAACTTTGCATGTTCAATTACTATCTTGATTAACCAGCAACACTTACATCTTGATTAACAAAATCCAACAAAAAAGAAACAAGAAGAGCTTCTCGGAGGACTTAGTGGACCTTAAAGAAAGTGGATTCATGACTACGGGGTATGCCTTTGAGTTCCTAGAGTTGACACTTACATTTATATGGTTGCCTTTTGAATTTTCATTTTCTTCTCGGTTATTTCCATTTTCACACACCAAAATGTTTTACAGAAATTTTAGTATGTTATAAAATATTTTTGAAAAATTTGTTTACATAGAAATATTTTACACATCTTGAGCTTTCCCTAATGATAAAGTTCATTCAAATTGGTTAAGTATAGCAAAAGTTATCATCGTTTGAAGTTTCGAATTTTTATTTTACTATTTCTACTGTTTCTATGTGTTTTCTGCAAGTCTAGATTGTTGATGTCTTTAACAATTTCACTCACATAATTAACCACAATACATCATTAACAACATCATTTGTGATGTCATTAAAGACATTGTTTCGCTAGAATCATGGATTGACTTCGTTTTGCTCCTTTTCGAATCGTTTGGGTCCGGAATGACCCACTAAGACCCTTCTACATTTGGAAATGCATCATTGGTGGTAAAAAAATTCTAAATTGGAACTTTTTTAGGAGTTATATATGATATTTTGATGTATAAATATGTGGATTAAGGTTTGGGGTAGCAACAGAAGCACTTCGGGCCATCCATATCGATATCGCCATTCACAGGGAAGTCGGTAACGATATGGATGACATCGTTACCGTTGTTAACTCAAAAAATGGCTATGCTATGCATATTTGGCCTAGATTTATGTTTCTAATATTGTTTTAGGTCACCCATATGAAAGGAACCCAAATTCCCGGATAACCAACCCAAAGATATAACATGCGGCATTTTCACTAATAAAAAATGACCAACATAATTAAAGTAAAATTGAACCATTTTTTATAAGACAAGAACTTCAAAATCTTCGTTATTTTTACCACGACAACATGGGTCTTGCGAAAATTCAAATCGAGCATATATGGTACACTTGGTATATATTTATGTTCTACAATATCCCTAGGCTAACCATTCTGGACGCAGGTAGTTTAGGATAGATGTATGTTAGGGTTTAATTCCCTTCTGGTATAGCATTTATCAAATGTAACATTTGTTAGATATCGATGTATTTAGGCGATTTGTAAATCCCACATCCCAAGATGTAAAAAATCCCGTAGATTAGGCGCATTTACTTTTCTATGTGTTTACTTTCTCCCACTTTATTTATCTACCGCTTTCCGCATGCATGCTAAATAACCAAAAACATAATCCGAAAACATTTAGATTGAATTGAAGTATCATAAAGGTGGTGTCTAAAAAGGAATAATGTTAACTCAAATAATGATGAAGTAAGTAACTCTTCTTAGACTTGAACAACTGAATTATGGAATCGCTTAGGATTAACGGATGTAAGCTGTACCAAATTTTCCTAAAAGAGCTGATCCAGGTGGTGACTTTGAGTACTATAAGCTAGAGGTTTTGATCTCGAGTCTATTAAACTTGTCACAAGAACAAGTTTCTTTCTTTAAACTAAAAATCACACCATTTTCGATCGGAAAAACTCCCACGTCCCATGTCAAGGGGTCGGCGCCCCACAGTGATCGCACACGTTGAATGTCGTCCGCTCATAGTTGTGTTGCAAGGAAATCATATATTTGAGGGACATCCAATTGGAGAGAGAAATTCACTTGCAATTCCAACTCTCAAGAAATTAATCTCTTAAGAACCCTAATTTTCTTCTCTCAAAATTCTCTGCCACAATTAAAAAGATTATCTTATGTCAACGAATTGTGTTCGCTTAAGTTAAGTGGGAAATGGGTGCTAAGGATTTTGATCTTGTTTTCGAAGTTGACTATAATGAAATCATAAAAAATAATGCTATGAACCGAGTAGTAAAGCAACAAAATCTCACCAATTTCTTACTCCTTAAGAGGCCAAAGATTAAGGAAGTTATGATGAAGTTCTACACCAACCTCTACAAAATAAAAGGATTCCTTGATAACATGATGATTGAAATTGATCAAACTTCCTAACTAGTCTCAATGAGGTTGATTGCCAACTTCTTATGCATGTCTACAACTGAGCTAGGATAAGGTTCGAGGGATCGAAAGTGGAAATTTGAGGAAGCTGTTGGACATGATGTATGCCCTAGAAGAAATTAGAGCGATATATCTTTATTAATCACTAATGTACAAATAATTTCAGATTGTTGTTTATGAATAATAAGGCACCTTCGTTGTATATCAATGAGTGTTTATAAATTATATATCTTGCTGGTATTATATGCTATTAAGTATGTGTATATATTCATTGATATAATAAGACAAAGTCTATGAGTATTTCATAGCATGAAAGTGCGAGGACATAGTGGGAGCTATATGGTGTAAGAACTGCACACACACACATGTTACTATAAAATTTTTTAATATCTTTAGCCATAGTTTCATTGAGACTGGACATTAATGAAGCAGACAGACTAGCATGTGTAAGCTTACTCCTTCGATTTGATCCTTTCAGCCAATCTCACGAGCTGAAGGTGGTACCTTGAGTTAACATACAAATGTATTTGGGTAATACAATGGAGATCGCTATAAGATAGACACTCGGAAATATCTATATCCATGTGTTGGTGTCATATTTTATTATAGTAGCAGTACGAGTATCCTTTGACCTGAGATACATGTTACCTTAGACATGATTTGCTCTACTTTAGGTCATACTTATTCATACCTTGGTGATTAGGATGATATGGGTGATTACGGGTATAGTGATGATCGTTCGCTGGTAAGCCAGGTAGTCAAGATGGGATGCGTCACTCTTGATAAAGTGATATAATGGGAGTTGTACCTGAAGGCCTCTTATTGAAGTAACACACTCATAAACCTCTGATCATAGTATGAGATTGATTGAACGAGTTTTTAGTTAATCTCAGTACATAAAGGCGAGTGATGTTCTTCGTGAACAAGTCTAATTCCAAGATAGCTACGAATATTACATGAGCTCACACTTAATTTGAGCTCAATAAATTGGATGGTACTTAACCTGGTGGAAGGAGTGTATTGTACTGGTTACTATTGCAGAACCAGATCAAGTTACAAGCACATGAAGTTTCGAGTATCAGGGGATCATAAGCCTTTGTTGAAAACCCCATTTGATTGTCTAGAGTTATTGGGTTCCATATCAGTCTAGAACACTAAGCCTAAAGGTTCCCAGAAGGAAAGAAAAGTTTAGGTTAACATCTATTGGGTCTATACTTCGGGATCTAATGAGGTCACATACATTGGGCCTTCATTGGACTGAATAAAGAACTTATAGACGGGGTCTATACCGAGAACAAAAGGGAAAGTCAAACTCATTTTTAATGGACCAATTTTGGCCGAACCAATATATAAAAAAAGAATGGAAAGGGTTTAAACAGAACCAGAATACTGCGAGTTGGTCTTGTAAGGCAAGTATTCGCGAGTGCTAGAAGTGCTCGCGGGCTCGTAAGTGTTTCTTGGCAATGGTTGTGGGAAAGCCCTGATGTAGGCCTCAAAAGCACTAGCATCACTTGAGGAGGCCCACGGGGCATGCAAGGTTTCTCACAAAGCTCGCAAGCATGCAAGGCAATCCCATGTGGGGCTTGCCTTGCTCGGTAAGCTAGTGTGGCCCACATGTGGGATTGGTAATCCCACATAATTTTTCAAGGGGAGCAATTTGCAACCCTTAGGCTATAAATAGCCCCCTTGCCCCTCCTTCATTTCTCACTTTAACTTAGCCTTCTTGTGAGTTTTGACTTCTTTTCTTCGCAAGTTTATTTTTTGTGAGATCCTCCATGAGTTTCTCCATTTTCGTAAGAATTGTTTTGAAGGCTTATTTCTATTTTAAAAAGAGCCTTCTTGGTTATGTTTTCGGGTTATTCTACGAGTGGTCTAGTAGATGATTGTTTATTAATGAGTTCTCCCTCTACGTGAGGTTTTGGTTGGTGGGGTACATGTGGACTTATCATAGAGGCCATCCTGGTTTTGAGGCTTGTGCTAACATAGTATTGTCTGATTACTCTAAGGGATTGCCACACTAAAGGGGAAGGCACGCATCAACTGGTAATGCTCTAAACTTGGATGCTAGGTTTCTTTTAACTAGTTCTATAAACCTGCAAGCATCTATGGAACATTCCAATTGAGATTATGTTAATCATGCCATGCTTAGGAGATCATTTAGGGTTAATATTAAGCTTTGAAATTGTGCAACTTTGCATGTTCATTAAATTCCTTAATTAACTAACAGTTGTATCAGAGCCAGCCTTGTGCTATGCATAATTGATTATAATATATTTAAATGAGAATTTCTATGAATTGATTAAATTATGTTATGCATGACTAGGTTTCAATTCCTGTTATAGAAAATGATGTGATAACTAGATTAAGGTTTTGCTCCAACTTAGTCTAGGTGATTATCATATAAATTAACAATGTTTTACCACACGTATAAATGCTTTAAATTAAGGGTCATCCGGTACTTCACTCGATTAAAAGAATAAAATCTTTAAATTATAATTGTCTATTATACAATGAATCAAAGTGCCCGTGCTTATTTTGGTGAGGATTGGACTTGGCTGCTCATTTACTTTTAGGGGGCCTCTCCTACCTGGAAATCTCCATCGGTATTAGGTTCAAGCATACGTAAGGGACTTTCATGACTTATTCAATTTCTAGAATGAGAATTGAATTTCACACATGGTTTTACAATCGTGGTTTATGTTGTTAGATTAAACTTATAAACATCGACAGAATAACTTAAAAATGAACTTTGTTTGTTTTACATGATATGTGGAGTCTTGGCATAATGGAATGATTATGATGTACAGTATTGAGCATGATCCCTTTGATTAATAATTCCAAATAGCTTGGAATTATTATTATCATCATAATCATATTTATTGTTAAGTCAAATGCACCAATAAAATCAATACAATACTATTAAGGCGGTAAATTGCCTTCTTGTCATAAATCGTGATATGAACCTTATTAATGGATGTAAGGACATGTACAACATGTTTTCCCTTAACATGTGTTTGGTCATGAGACTAGATGGGATTAAAGCCTTAACAAAAATGGGTTAGTTGTCCATATCATTGGAGTTGATGCTAGATTGGAGATATATTTAAGGAGTTATACAATAGGGTACGCACGTCTTGAGAAAGAGAACTCAAATGGACTAGCAATTGCATGGAATGCAAATGTACGGGTTCTAACCATGGTTATCTGTTATGACTTGACTTGCTATAACTGGGGTTATAGTTGATGGGCTATAGATTCTACCTACTAAGGAAAATTGGTTTAACCAAGTTTTCCCAAATTCAATAGAAGGGACTATTTGAATGTCGATAAAATAATAGGAAATATGTGTTTAATTAAAGACCTTATATTAAATGCACATACATATACTAATGTTTAAACAATTTTTATCTTATATCTAGGTTGAATATAATCACTAATGAAAATACTCGTATTAATATTGGTCCTCTTAGCACCATAAAGTATGTTGTTTGCAACATCAATGAGTGGTTTGGTACCGTCAGAAGAGTTCTTCAAAACTATTACCTAGATTGTGTTCTTGATGATCCAAGTCCCAAACATCCCAACAAGAATGCTTTTTCATGTGAGATGAATTATTATGAGAGGCATAAGAGAAACTATGAGTTTGTCACAAAACTCATGTTAGACAACATGTTCTTGAAGTACACACATGTGTACAAAGGTTTAGATCTAGGATCCATGATTTATCATCTTAATCTGGTGGAAAGTCTAGAAATTAGAATGTTCCATAGTAAGTTGTAGGGAGACACCTCACCAATGGAGTTGGTCATATACATATATGATAACTCTAAGTAGTTAAGGGAGCTGGGTATCGGGTACAGTGAGAAATCCTTGAGAGAAATTGTATTGAGGGGATTACCTAATAAATATAATTCTTTCAAGGAGATGCTTAAGGAGTATTCTCCTAACTGTACTTTAACTCAGCTTATGGACTTGCTCGAGATATTTGAGATTGAGTTTAGAAATAAAATCAAAGAGTAAGTGAATGCTAAGGACCTTAAGTTTGAAGAAACTTAAAGGTTTAAAAGTCAACAGAAAGCTCATGAAGCGGCTCAAGCTTAAGATGGAAAAATGTTTCTCTTGGAATAAGTTCATCGGATAATGATGAGAGTTGTGGCTCGAACTTCTAAAGTTATGTTCATACTAGAGAGTTTCTCTACAATTCCTTACGTGTTTACATGGGTATTGGATACTTGTTGTGGTACTCGTATCTGTACTTCTGTGCAGAGGTTACAGAATAGTAGAAAGCTTGCAAAGAGGGAAATAAACCTAAGAGTTAAAAATGGAGCATAGGTTGCTACAACAACTATAGGGACATATATCCTTCATTTGCCTATTGGTCTTGTTTAGTTTTGAACAATTGCTATTACAATCCTACCATTGCTAAGAATATTATTTTTTGTTGTGTGTTTAGCAACAGAAGGATTTAAGATTTATTTTCCAATAATAATTGTAAAATTCAATGTGACAATATTCTTTATGCTTGTGGAATGTTTTTAAGTGGAATTTGTGTTCTAGATTCTAAAACTAAAATTCTAAATATGAATATTGCTAAGAAATTGAAGATAGATAATGAGAAATCTTCATACTTGTGGCAATGTCGTCTAGGCCATATAAATGAGACCCGCTTAACAAAGTTACACCAAAATGGTGACTTGGACCTAATGGAATGGGAATCCTATGGGACATTCAAACCTTGTTTAAAGGGAAAAATGACATAGAAACATTTCAAAGGAAAGGGTCAGCGTGATACAAGTACTTTGGAAATAATAAATTCCGATGTATATGGTCCAATGAGTGTTAAAAAACATAAAGGTTTCGTCTACTTCATAACTTTTATCGATGATTACTCACGGTATGGTTATTTGTACCTTATGAGGTACAAGTTTGAAAGTTTTGAGAAATTCAAAGATTTCAGAACTGAAGTAAAAAACAACTAAGGAAAAGTATCAAGGCCCTTCGATCTAATCAAGGCAGTGAATACTTAAGCCAAGAGTTTATTTAAGGGATAATGATATTTTATCTCAATGTACACCTCCTTATACACCCCAACACAATGGAATGTTAGAAAGGAGTAATAGAACCCTACTTGATATGGTTCGGTCCATGATGAGCTAAGAAGATCCTTTTAGGGTTATGCACTTGAGAGTGTAATTTGTTTTCTAAATCGAGTGTCCTCGAAATCAGTTGATCAAACATCGCAAAAATATGATATGTTAAGAAACTAGATCTTTCTCACTTGAGAGTTTGGGGATGCCCTACTTATGTAAAGAGAACAAGTTCAGATAAGTTGGGTGCTAAGTCTGACAGGTGTCTGTTTGTAGGTTACCCTAAGGAGACTATGGGTTATACCTTTTACGATCCTAAGGAACAAAAGGTACTTGTTTATAGGAATGCTCAATTTATCAAGAAGGAACACATACTTACAAAAGCTAGTGGGAGTAATCTTGAGGTGGGTGCTCAAGAAGATCAAATAAACAATCAACTGATTAATCCTGCACCTATTACACAAGAAAGTGTAAGCATGGAATAACCTATTATAACACCGAAGTTGCATAGGTCAGGTCAGGCTCCAATCATTCTTGAGATACACGGTTACTTCATCACAGATGATAAGCACATCTTCCTTATGGAAGATGATGAGCCCAATACTTACAAGGAGGTAATGAAAGGCTTAGAGTCTAACAAATGGTTTACAGTTATGAAGTCAGAGATGGAGTCCATGTACGAAAATCAAGTCTGGAACTTGGTTGATGCTCCAAGTGGGATTAAGCCCATATGATACAAGTGGGTTTTCAAAAAGAAAACTGACATGGATGGTAATGTAATTACCTATAAAGCAAGGCTAGCCACAAAGGGTTATAGTCAAAAGGAAGGCATTGAGTAGGACTAAACCTTTTCACCAGTAGCCATGCTAAAGTCTATCAAGATACTCTTTACCATTGCTGCACATTATGATTATGAGATCTGGCAAATGTATGTAAAAAACATGTTCTTTAATGGGAACCTTGGTTAGGATGTATATATGATACAACCTGAAGGTTTTACATCTCAGGATGGCTTAAAGGTATGCAAGTTGTAAATGTCCATTTATGGACTTAAGCAAGCATCAAGGAGTAGGAATATTAGGTTTGACGAGACAATCCAACAGTTGATTTTTTGGAATAATGAGCCCTGTGTATTTAAGAAGATTAGTGGGAGTGCAGTCGTTTTCCTTGTATTATATGTCTATGACATATTACTAATAGGAAATGGTGTTCCTTTTCTTCTGACAGTGAAGTCATGGTTGTTAAAGAAGTTCTCCACGAAAGGCGTTGGAGAAATAACTTTTATACTTGGTATAAAGATCTACCATGATAGATCCAGGAGGCTGCTATATCTTTCTCAAAGTATACAGATAGACAAGATTTTAGCTTAATTTAACCTTGATTAGTCAAGAGAGTATTACCTTCCCATATCTCACGAGATTAACCTTTCTAAATCTGAGTGTTCGAGAACACACAAGGAGAAACTGCGCATGAATGGAATGCGCTACGCTTCGGTAATATTATCCATCATGTATGCTACAGTATGTACTCAGCCAGACGTCTAACATGCCTTGAGCATCACAAGCAGATTTCAATATGCTTAAGGGGAGAAGCATTAGATGGCTGTTAAAACTATCCTCAAATACTTATGAAGGGCTAAGGATATGTTTTTAGTTTATGGAGAAAGTAATCTCTTTGTGAAGGGATACAATAATGTGGTTTTTCATCTGATAAGGATGATTATAAGTCCAAGTCAGGTTATGTGTTTATGTCAAATGGAGGTGCATTTGTTTAGAAAATTTTCAAACAAGATACAACTACTGATTTAACCACTGAATTTGAGTATTAAGCTACTTTTGAAGCAGCTAAGCAAGCTATCTAACTTAAGAGATTTATTGGTGATCTCGGCGTGGTGTCCAACATTGTAAATTCAATAGTGGTCTACTATGATAACAATGAGGCTATTACTCAGGCAAAGGAACCACGGTCTCATCAGTGAAATAGACACGTACTCGGAAAGTACTATCTCATTCAGGAGATAGTTGGTAGAAAGGATATAAACTTAGAATATATCCATACAGATCAGAATATAGCGCATGGGCTAATGAAGCCATGGACTCAAGTTAAGCAAGACCAACATGTTAACGAGTATGGCATCAAGCACATGGGCAATTGGCTCTAGTGCAAGTGTGAGTTTGTTAGACATGATGTATGCCCTAGAGGTAATTAGGATGATACATCTTTATTTATCACTAATGTAAAAATAGTTTGAAATTATTGTTTATTACTAATAAGGCACATTTGTTATATATCAATGATTATTTATATATTATGCATCTCGCTTGTATTATATATATGCTATTAAGTATGTGTATATATTCATTGATATAATAAGACAAAGTTCGTGACTATTTCATAGCGTGAAAGTACGATAACATAGTGGGAGCTATGTGGTGTGAGAATTGCACACACATGTTACTATGAAAAGTCTAAATATCCCTAGTCATCGTTTCATTGAGACTGGACATCAATGAAGCGGACAGACTAGCATGTGTAAGCTCACTCCTTAGGTTTGATCTAAACAAGCGATCTCACGAGCTAAAGGTGGTACCTTGAGTTAACTCATGAGTGTATTCGGGTAATACATTGGAGATCACTATAAGATAAACACTCGGAAATAACTATATCCATGTATTGGTGTCATGTCTTATTGCAGTAGTATTATGAGTATCCTCAGACCTGAGATACTGGTTAACTTGTGCGAGAGTTGTTATACTTTGGGTCATACTTACTCTTACCTTGGTGAATAGGATGATACGGGTGATTACGGGTATAATGATGATCATTCGTTGGTAAGCTGAGTAGTCAAGATGGGATCCATCGCTCTTGATATAGTGATATAATGGGAGTTATACGTAAAGTCCTCTTGTTTAAGTAACACACTCATAAACCTCTTATCAAAGTATGAGATTGATAGAACGGAAGTGTAATTCTAGGATAGCTATAGATATTACATGAGCTAACACTTAATCCGAGCTCAATAAATTTGATTGTACTTAACCTGATGGAAGGAGTGTATTGTACTGGTTACTATTGTAGAATCGGATCAAGTTATAGGCACATGATAATCCGAGTATCAGGGGATCACACGCCTTTTCTAGAAAGCCCATTTGATCATCTAGAGTTATCGGGTTCCATATTGATATGGAACACCAAGCCTAAAGGTTCTCGGATGGGAAGCCAAGTTTAGGTTAACCTTTAATGGCTCTATACTTTGAGATCCTATGAGGTTATAGACATTGGGCCTTCACTAGACTGAATAAAGAACTTATAGGCAGGGTCTATATCGAGAATAAAAGGGAGAGTCAAACTCGTTTTGGATTGACCAATATACCGAGAAAGAAGGGGAAAGGGATTAAATCAAACCAAAATACTGCAAGTGGGTTTTGTGAGAAATCTCGTAAGGGCCCACGAGGAAACCTTGCACGAGCTTGGTAGCGCTTGTGAGAAAGCCCGAAGAAAGCCTTGCAAGCGCTAGCAGTGCTTGCAGAGGCCCGTAGGGCTTACCACATGTGGGATGTAAAATATTCTCATTATGAACTGAGCGGGGCTAGTGTTTTTACAAGAAATTTCTAGAGAAATCTCTCAAGCTTGCGCTACAGGTGGGCTTGCAAGGTTTCTTGCAAAGCCCGAGCGCAAGTAAGGCAAGGGCTTGCCTC